>JAUCBJ010007968.1:0-58979 GCA_032718475.1 Nemertoderma westbladi
CCAAATACCGCCCACGTCTGGTCTATAGCAAAGCAAGGGTAGCACCCAAAGCACAGGCCACCATACCGCGCCTAGAACTAATGGCGTCGGTACTGGCCGTGCAGATGGCCCAGGTCATTATAAGGGCCCTGGGGTGCATCGTACTAGTGAGATATTGGATTGATGCCACCACGGTGGTGTTATACATCAGCCACCCGAGTAGGCGATTCAAAGTATTCGTCGCCAACCGGGTGGACTATATCCGCACCCTAACAGAGGTTAGTGACTGGGGTTACTGTCCCACTGACCAGAACCCAGCTGACCTTGTATCGAGGGGGAGCCTAGAGGTCCCCTTCGAACAGAAAGAAGACCTGTGGCAGCACGGGCCGGCTTTCCTACCCAACAGGAAGGACTGGCCTTTGTTCCCAGAGGCCAACGCATCGGAGCTTCTGAAAGCGGATCCGGAGGTCCGGGTGTGCTCCATGGTGACCACACCGGCGGTTAGAGACCCCCGGATTGATAGGATCATAGACAAGTCCTCAACGTGGAGGAGGACGATCAACAGGGTGGCTTGGTTCATAGCCTTAGCTAAGTACCGAATAACCAAGACCATACCCATCAGGTTGCCTCTACAGGAGGCAGAGAGGATGGTAGTGACCTACGTACAGGCCCGAGCTTACCCTGAGGAGTGGAGGAGGCTCAGGGAGGGTAAGCCTGTACAGAAGAGCAGTCCGCTACGAAAGTTAGCACCCCAGTTGGAGGGTGGTATCATGGTAGCATCCGTGGCCCGGTTGGCAAACGCCAAGGATTTCATAGTGGCAAGCCAGCCCATGATATTACCTGCGGGCTCCACAGCCCTGAACCAAGTGGTGTGGCAGACACACTGTGACATCGCGCATGGGGGTAAGGATGCGACGATAGTGGCGGTGCGTAAACGCTTCACCGCTACTGGACTCAGGCAAACCGTGAGGAAGATCCTCAGCGGTTGCATTAAATGTAAGAAGATATGGCATAGACGGCTAGAACAGCTGATGGCGCCGCTACCGAAAGATAGGGTAACGGCGGGACTCGTACCGTTCCACCACACAGGGGTGGATATGTTCGGCCCCATCGATTTATACGTTCGATGGACTCGACGAGTACTCAAGACCATGCGAAAGGGGTATGGAATAATATTCGTCTGCTATGCCACACGGGCTATAGCACTCGAACTAGTACCAGATGCTTCAGCAGCGGCGTTTCTCAACGCATTGCGGCGCTTTATCGCGCGCCGAGGTGAACCGAAGAAGATCTCCTCGGACAACGGAACCAACTTCGTCGGTGCTGAACACGAACTAGAAGGAGCACAACAGGCCTTCGTCAAGGGGACGGTGGAGAAGACCCAAGAACTGGGAATCGAGTGGTCGTTTCACACACCCTATGCCCCTCATATGTCCGGTGTTTGGGAGGCTATGGTGGGCGTCGTGAAACGCCACATTCAGGCCGTTACACACGGACACGTAGTAACAGAAGACGCGATGAGAACCATCTTCGCCGAGGTCGAAACCATTGTTAACGGACGACCCCTGGTGGCTACCACCGATGACCCGAAGTCACTGGAGGCCCTCACACCAAACCACTTGTTGGGTGTAGGCCCAGTAACTGTCCGAGACCCGTTGGGAGAGATCGGCGAGGGAGACTTACGCAACCCATATATCGTCGCTCAGCGGTGTAAGAACGAGTATTGGAACCGCTGGGTACGAGAGTACCTACCCACGTTAAGACAGAGGAGAAAGTGGAACAAAGAGTACCGCGATCTACAGTTGGGAGACCTTGTCATTGTGACCGATGACACATTACAGAAGGGAGACTGGGACATGGCTCGTGTGGTTAGGACCCACGACAGTGAGGATGGTCACGTTCGCACCGTGAGTCTACGGAAGGCTTCAGGGAAGGTCTATCGTCGACCAGTCAACAAGTGTTGCCTCCTTGAAGCAGCACACTAACCTAATAACGTGACTTTAGTCGCGACGACCCGACTATAAATACGTGGCGTCAGGCGATTCGCAGTAATACCAGTGGAATAATAAACTGATAATACCTTATTTACCTTTAGTGTGTTTATAATATTATTTTATATCAAATTGGCCTAGTTGGCTTACTTACTACAACTGTAAGACTTATATGTAAATGATTTATTGATTACCGTGCAATCACACGAATTTGTAATTTCAATAATAATAATAATAGATAGCACACAGTACCATCCATAATTACGTAATATCCTAAAATACTAAATGTAACCTAGATAGTTTGTAATGTAGGGGGAATTCGTGGTACAATACACTTATTACAAAGGTTTAACTCCCAACCTTTTACTAGCTAACTGTAATAACAATTAATGTACAATTGAGACCTTGTTCTTATAGGAGACAATATATATATCCATTAATTATACGATATTAGTATACGTGGAAGATACTGCCGTGACCAAGGCTACCGAGAGTATACGGCTGGCAACCTCAAAATCGAGCAACCCAGCAAACTCTAAACTCCGTTGCCTCTTCAGGCACTTAGTGCGCGGGTAGCGTCATGTCGGACGACAGCGGCACGTACACCTTCTGGGCCGGAACGAGATCCTTCCGGCGCCTATCCACGGACCAACAGGGATATAAGCTGCAGACATCGCTTATGAACAGATTCGACAGACTGCACCTTACGGGAGATTTAACTGTATTTTACGAGAGTTCACTTGACTGCACCTTACGGGAGATTTAACTGCACGTTACGAGAGTTATTTGACTGCACCTCACGGGAGATTTAACTGCATTTTTACGAGAGTTATTTGACTGCACCTTACGGGAGATTTAACTGTATTTTACGAGAGTTATTTGACTGCACCTCACGAGAGAACCGAGACTATACGTCACGCTGTACATATTTACAAGCCACACCTTGCAATGCCCGATGCAATACTTGCATTATTTTTTGTTCCATTTGATCCATGTAGGTACGCACCACCGAATGATTACAATGTTTATGGAGTAAACCGTCTATAAGTATCCACCATTGGCTGTTTCGGGGAGCTCACGGGGGGGGGGGGGGGGGGGGGGTGTGCGAGTGTGTATGCGTTATTACGGGTGGATAGTTCAACACAGTTTACAGAGTGGTGTGATTTGGTTAACTTAGTATTTAGAGTGTATGTGTGTACGTACGTGTGTATGAAAGTTACGTATAACAGTCACACAGCAGTGGGTGAAGCAGAAGATGCCACCCACGAGTGGGGTTCGTCGCTGTGGACGCTCCCATTCACAACTGACGGTACCGAACAAGTAGGTACCACCAATGGGGCCCACCTACCTTATCACAGGTACGTGCGCACATTGGGGGTGGCCCGATACGGACGGCCACAACAATTTGAGGTTGTTTGGAATGAGATAGCACCGTGTGCAGTGATTGCGACAGGAATGAGAATGTAAGTTGGAAGTTAACGAATGACACAGAGTAGCTGGTTGGAGCGCAGCTGGGCGGATGGGTAGCACCCTGGGTTGGCCAGGATGCAGGGGGTCGATCCCACATTTGGGGGCTCGCCGTGCCATAGAGCCGGACCTGGAGAAAGTAACCGATAGCGCGTTCGGAGAGATTATAAATATTTAAATGGGTGCCCAAAGGATCGTAAAAAACGTCAGAGAGCGTAGCGATGTGGTGTCCATGGGTGTGCCCATCACCAATAAGTGGTGCAGGGGTCACCCAAAGTACATACGAGTGAATGAGTGTGTGTGCGTGGCACAACGAACAAATGTGTTTTTTAATTAATTTATTTACATTATTTCGTATCATGAATCCTTTATGGTGTGATACCATTGCCTATATCCGAGAGTGGATGGCACTGAACAGCGCGTTACGGGGCTTAAACCGTTTCACGATATCAACACCCAGATGGGTGTTGATGTCAATCGTCTGTAGGGTCAGCGGAAACTCGTCTAGTGTGCTGACTCACGGCGAATTGGTAAAGGGACTATCAACTCCCGTTTTTTAAAACCATACTCCGGGTCAACAGTACCCACCATTATTTTATCAATTTTCTACCACAATTTTTTTTTTACCGACAACCGACGGATTGTTTAGGAGTCGCCTACCTTTCCTGACGTTCACAGGGTGTCTACTGGCTCGTGCCTTTAGATATGGGAGTGTAAATCATTTACACTCCCAAGGGGGAGTGTGTCCGACAACCGGAACCTTACCCTTCCCAAACCCACACATAGATTATACGAGTACCACGGGTTTCCCACCCAAGCCTAATGTTTGTACTGTAGGGGTAATTACTGTAGCGTTTGTACTGTAGGTGTAGGTAGGACTACGGACTGGCTAGTTACAGGGCACACGGGGGGGGGGGGGGGGGGGGGGACTGGGCTGCAGTGATTTCCAGGAATGTTAGTATTAGGTTACTACGTACGCCTTCCACCAAGTCAACTCTCAAGGTATCAATACAGACATGGGACTAGGTGGATTACAAACGAGGTATACAAGAGCACGTGATTGGGGATAGGTTGGCCGCCAGGCCACACCTGTAGCAAGACAGAGGTAGCAGGGAGATGGGATATTAGCTTTACCAGAGATAGGAATGTACAATTAGGCGGTCAATATGTACTACATTATGTAGTACGTATTTATTGTTATATTGGGGGGGGTTTCAGTAGGTTTTAGTTTTAGGTAGTAGGATTATGTACTTAATTAGGGTTTTGCTACGTACGGGTGCCAGGCTGGGGTCTTAAACCCCAGTCTGGCTCATTACTAGGGAATATTCATCCGCGCTACCGGGGTACATTAGACACAGATTAGCAATATTGGTTCAGTTGGTTTGGTGACAAGAGTGGAAGGTGATATCGTTGTTTTATGGCACATAGTTCTTTAGTAGTACAGATTTCTTATTCATTTTACGTATTCACTTATATTATTTTATCTTTTGTAAATGCATCTGATTTATTGTTTGTTATCTGTTTATATTCTGTCTATATTCTGTATTACTATGGTGCTGTGTAGGGATCGGCCTGCACAGACACCACACTGGAGCGTTTATTTATCAGTTTCCTTTCCACCGGACGGGCGGGTTACCTGATTTGGGCGGTTCAGTGGGGAGCTCATCATTACGTGATATTTACGCCACTACACCAACCCACGGGTAGAGAACGAGTTCTTAGCGAAATTCGAACTCGCTATTATTTCCATAAACCCCGTAGAGCTCTGAACCAAGTTCTTAGGAACTGTATACCCTGTAGGAAAGCGTTCAGTAGGCCTTTAACACAGCGAGAGGCAGAATTACCTAGGGAACGAGTAAGCTTCTATGCACCACCCTTTACTAATACCGGTGTGGATTTGTTTGGCCCTATTGAAGTATATCGTGCTAGGACTATAGTCAAGCGATGGTGTGTCATCTTTGTCTGTATGACTTGTAGAGCGATCCATCTAGATATGGCGTACGATCTATCTACCAACAGCTTTATACTGAGTTTACGCCGACAGATCGCTCACTTTGGAACTAGCAACACGATGAGATCTGATAAGGGAGCGAACTTCATTGGTGCCAATAATGAGATCAAGGCTTACGTTAAAGATTGGAACCAAAGACAGGTGGACGATCAGCTAAGGGTAACAGCATCTAGCTGGATCTTCAATGCCACCGACGCCCCTTGGTGGGGAGGAAGTTGGGAGAGATTAATAAGGAGCGTGAAGACCGCATTTCACTTTATAGTGCCTTGCCGCGCGTATCTCACCGACGAACTTTTGCGGACGTTAATGGAAGAAATCACCGCCTATCTTAACGAGAGACCGCTTATACCAGTCTCATCGAGTCCCGACTCCCTAGAGGCGCTAACACCCGCGCATTTCCTACTGAAGAAACCTGTAGCCATGCTCCCGCGATCGGAAATCACGGACGGAGACGAATACTGCCGAGAAACTTGGCAACTTATGCAGTTATTATCCCGTCGCTTCGCTGACCATTTCGAAAACAATTATCTGCCTACTCTACAACCTCGAACCAAGTGGTTTGCGCAGCAAGAAAACGTCAGCGCCGGAGACATGGTCCTTATTGTGGAATCAGATCTTCCACGTAAGCGGTGGCAGACAGGTCATATCCTCGAGACTCATATATCCGATGATGGTTTAGTGCGATCGGTAGAACTCATCGTCATGCGACATAACTTTAAGAAACCTGGAATTGTATTCGAAACACAGCAACTCAATCGCCCAGTTGGTCGTTTATGTTTACTGGAAAGAGACAGAGAACTATCCGGAAACTATGGAAGGCAAGATACTCTTCCCACGACCACCTCTCTAATCCAACAAACATCTAGGGACTCCCCAAAGTAACCGCGTCTGGAGTGGGTGTGTGACTATATTATTTTATATGTTTTTATTATTTTTATATTTATGTATATATTATTACGTAATTTTATTATAATCGTTTTCTTTAATTTTATTTAGCAGAATGTTATTTTAGCGATTATTTAGTAGATTAGTGCAATATATATTCGTGTTTATTACCTAATTACTTATATTATATATTTAGTGCAACGGCGAGAAATAATTCTTTTTCTCTTTCCTTACTGTCCGTATCATATTATAAATACGTGACTACAGTAAGATGAAATATCCGTACTTATTAAAGTACAATAAAGCTCCTACTATACTCAAGTATTATTGGTATGTAGAGTATTAGGAATGCAAAGTTCAGATCCTCGTGTCTCGGCTAAACCAAGCTCTGGGTAGACCTTGGAAACGACTTGCCTCTTCTCACTGACATTGCTTCTTGCAATATTGCTCTCATACCGTATATTAAATAATACCTATAGTAGCGTGATGTCCCTTTAACAGTAGCGTAAAACGCAAAATAAGTCTGTTAAACCCTTTGACCATCTGCCATTCTAGTCGATTAAGATATCGCGGCACCCACCGATATACTTGAAAGACAAAATTCTAGAATCAGTGGTTAACGTTCCCAGACATGATCTGGAATAAATCGGTGCCCATCTTAAATATTTAATATTTATAAAAATCTATTAAAACAAGTATAATAGAGTAAATGCTTACAAGTTAACTCTAGAAAATCTATAAATCAAAATCTGTTAAAATTTAGATCCTTTAAAATTCTAGTCGATTAAGATATTGTAGCACTTACCGATACTATTAAAAAGACAAATTTTCTAGAATTAAGGATCCTAGTCCCCAGACATGTTCTGGAATAAAATTGTGTATATTTTAATATTAAATAATAGAATTTACGGGAATAAATTTTAAATTCATATCCTCTCATGAATTTGATAAATTGTCATTTTATACAATTTATAACATTCCCAAAATTCCATTAATTAATAGATCATGGGAGCGGAGATTCACCCTATTAAGTATATTAGTATGCGAGAATCTCCAATATATAGTCAATAGCCGATAAAATTCATAAAATCATGTATAAAGGGGAATATTGACAATTAAAGAATTACTATTAAATAGCATCCCAGATCTGTATGCATGAGAATTACCCTAATTCTACTGCTAGCTTTCCATAATGTCACCATAGCAACAACCACGCTAGAATTAGAAGCGAGTTAAAAGAACAATAGAAAGCTTGCCCCATTGAATAGTATACGGAATAAATAGCACACTGCTAGTATCCAGGGATACATAATAATAACGTGGCATTCTGGAAGGCACTTGACTAACGGACAAATGGCCCGAATGTGTACAATTTGTGACAGTTGTGTGGAATTTGTGCGTTTATAGGTGAATGTTACTACTAAAGTGTGTTTACAGTAGCGAGTCGCAGTTGTGAAAGTAGCCCTACCTCTGTAGCAAGAACCTGAAGTAATTCTGAGCCCTTGGGACGGACAGTGGAGTGACTCACACTGGTTATTGTTGTCGTTGTGTAGCTACTACGTTGGCGAGAGACACAGCGGCGACAGTACATCAGTGCTGAGGATCTTGCGCTGTCCGGGGGCATTGAGGGGGAGGCAGCGACGACCGCTAGCCTATTTATGATTAATTATAATATCGATAAACTCATATAGCAGCTATGACTGAGTTGATAGAAGATGATCTTGGTATCAGGGAGTGATATACCCTACCATTGCAAGCGTTTGTTGATAGTTTAATAAGCGGCGACGCTAGTCAACCTACTACGGAGAACGATGGCTGTTATATCGAACCGCCAATGTCAAAGGAACAGCTCACGCGTGAATTGGACTATAGAAAATTCACCGCTCGCTATACGCATCGTAATGGTACGTATATGGACTTCTTAACCACTGGTCATCCTATCAATTTACACGATACGGACGATGTAGACACCGAAAGGGAAATGATCCTATTTAAATATCATACCCAGCGGAGTCGGAACAAAAAACTGAAAATCGAACACGAAAAATTCTATTCGAAATCGACTCAAAAGAGAAGACGTTAAAGAACCGGATAAACGCAGTGACTTCAACGTATATTTGGAATTCTTGAGAGAAACATTGTAAAGCTGGAGAACAATCACCCGCGTTTCCCCTACAAGACGTGCGTCTTTGGTATTATTGCGATGAATGCCCTAGACCCAACCAGCAAACGGAAAGACATAAACATCCGTGGAGACGTTGCGCTAAACACAGTTTTACTCGCTATACTTACGGGAGTTTCGAGCGAAACTTGTACGACGTATCACCTATGCTCGCTCGACTCAAACGATCCTTAAATAAATACTGATAGAACTCTGATGATCAGAGTTCTGGAATACTCGGTCAGGCCTCCCCATTCCCTGGTGAGACCTCAGACTCTTGATACTAATAGTATGACGGATCCTCCTGAACTGTACTCATTGTTCAAAGATCTAGTGTTACCCGAACAATTAGTCGGTGACACTCCGGTTGTGGCCTCCCTAGATATTCGCCCATCCTACCTAGCCGGATTGGGACGCGGACATTTAATATCGCCGTTCATCCCGTATAATCGTCCCGGTTTAACCCCGATACAACCTGTCACCGAGGTGGAGGAGAGAGTTGAACGAAACGCGTTAGACACTATTCGACAAAAGATCGGAAAAGGAACCTACGATTGTTTAGAGAAACGTAAATTGCAGCAGCAAGTCCAAGCGGTAAACAAATTAGCTTTATCTCAGTTCGATCGGGAAATCTAGAATCTCTAAGAAGATATCGAACTTGGACGACCCTACTCTCTGCAAGAGTTTTGGACGCATGCTTCCAATGACAAGCGGAGGAAAATCAGCTCGAGGAGAAGCATATCGATTCCGATAGAGCCCGAGAACGCGAGTTGGAAAGAACCATCAAACCGAGGAAATTTCTCACTACACACGGTCCACCTATTGCTCTCGTGCAAACGACCCATCAGGGACCAGTAAGAGCTGCTGTCTTAAAACGCGCTCTCAAGGTTGTTCGACCTCGCTCCACTGAGGTTGATATCGATCAACCGGGTACCTCGACCGGCGGATACACCGACCGTAACCCTAAACCTTCCGATGCAATTGTATTGCACCCTTCACCCAGGAGTTATAGCCCTCCTAGTAAAGTGGCTCGCCCCAAAGAGAAAAGGACTCTTGCTAGCCTCAAAAAACTGCGTAAACGCCGTTCGCGTAAAAGGGACTAGCTGTTTAGAGTATTTTTATATTTTAGAAACTGTGATTTTTTATATTTTATAGAATTAAATCCCATTTTCTGGGAGTGGTGTAAAAGCTTTTGCGGACATAACAAGTCATTTTTCTCCGCAATATACCGTGTAGGTGCTTTAGCGGACATAACAAGTCATTTTCTCCACAATGTACCGTGTAGGTGCTTTAGCGGACATAACAAGTCATATTTTGCAGCAATGCGCCTAATACTCTATAAGACTGGAACTCAGATGACGAAATCTATCAGCTGTTTTACTGTAAACGTGGAACCACTCTTTGTTCTGCTCAGCCAATCAGAGCGATTTTAATTTTATGTTGGACAAGGGCCTATGTAAAACCGCGCAATGCATTACAGTCTTTGTTTACCTTTTTCTGAGCCAGAGAACACCGGCTTAGAATTCTTCTGTGCTTCTGTAGAAGTTTCAGACTTTGGCCAAACATTAGATGGCTTTGATTACAAGAACGTAAATCTATTATCTCGGCACCTACCGACACCCTGCAACGCAATCCAAACTGCACTGCGTGTCACTCTGTGCTACTTTCACCGCATTATTTTACTTCTGTTTACTGTCTGTTATTAATTGTGGTATATTGATGGATATGTTGTTATATTTGGAGAATACCGATAAATAATCATAAAACCACCAATCTTCTTGATTGCTGAAGGTAAGAGGGACCGGTTACCTGTAGCAATTGCGACTTACATTATAGTGGTTTTTGTGTGAATTAAATGCTATTTCATAATCCCTACATGTGTCAGTTGCTATCCTCCTTATATATGATCAAATTCAGTGACGGTCGGCAGATCAGTGTGAAGCAGTGTGAAGTCGTGTGCAGTAGTGTAACAGATAATAAAGCATCTCCTAAAGAATGCGCTATTTACGAAACTCAGTAGCCATCTAGTTGTGTTTAGTATAAGTCATAACTCTGTTTTTATATTTAAAGCGCCACGTCCTAAAGGAACTGTTAATATTTCCCCTAAAGTAAATATATTTGTCAGAGATTATATAGTAACGATTAATCGAATAATACAGTAGGTCTACACCGCAATCACTTCAAAGCATCCGAATCCAGTCTCCCTTAACAGTGGGTGAATGATCGCGCATAGACTGGCTTCGGCTAATGTAACTTTATGTGCACTAAATACTTGTTATAGGCTAAAGTCGATTTATAAACAAGAGGACAACTAAAATTGGCAGGTTAAACTGCTAAAGGTCTGAAAGCGCGAACACCCTTTCCACTCTTTATCCGATTCATGTGCCTGTAAATTCTGCCATCATAGATAAATTCTATATCTTGGTCTGTTCATCTGCCCCCATCTCTTGTACAACTAGCAAATGATTAAATCTATTTATTTTATAATTCAACATATATATATGATATAATAATAATCCCATTTTTAGTTAATTAATTTTCTATTTTATTATCGATTCATGTGTGTAGTACATTATATTATATTCTATTCCATTTTAATATATTTATATTAATTAGTCAATTGAAATAATGAATAAATTCCCAGTTGCCCATATTGTTATCTATGGTTGAATTACAGTAAATCCATATATCAGCACTCAGCCCTTACCCTATGGAAAAAATAAGCGCAAGTACAGTTTGGGTTATTGTTACATTTATTGTAATGTAACATTAAACTGAGTCATTTACGAATAGTTAGCGGTAGTGTAATGTACAGGTGTGGTACTCTATCGGTGGGGGTACTCACAGGTGAGGTACTCTCGTTCCTTTATTTGGTCGCCTTAATATCTATCCTACAAGGTGAAAAGAGTCCAACCTCAACTTCTACTTTTAAACTTTATGGGTGCTCAAAATAAGCACCCTTATCATTATATTGGACCCCACGTTAGGTGCTAATTTATCATAATTAAACGCACCTTAAATATATTAAATAGATTACCGGTACATTTAGTTTGAGTCATTTATTAAAAGTAATGTAAAAGTGAATATATAATTTTGTTGAAGGAGAGAATTCAAAATAGTAAAAAAATTAAAGAAGTAATGTATATAGTAAAAAATAATTGTGAAAAAAATCTTATTTATTCATTTTATATATATTGTACAAAATATATTTTTAATTTAACAAATCACTAATCTCTGGGTAAAATGTCTGCTTTTAATACCCGGGAACTAGAGACTTATCCAGAGACCAAAAAATTGCCCGGAGAATCCAGAGATCAGAGACAAGTATCGGTTTCAACTCTAGAATTGAGTAAATAAACATAAGATTTAAGTCGATTTACGTGTCAAAAATGTATACCTTTGAATTTTGATAATATCTTAGGCAGTTGTTGGTGAAATTAATGAAAACGATTTTCAGATTCGGAATCTGCAGACGCAGGTGGTTGTAATGATATCTGGATTACTTTCAATAGACGAAAAATAAAGCCGACGGAGGTGGCTAAATATTGCCAATTAGGAGAATTATAACGGCTTGTGTATCGAAATAGCTCCGAAATTGAAAAATCCGATTAAAAATTAGAAAGGACACCTGAATTAAGAAACTATATTCCAGGAAACATGTGTATGTTAATGTGCATAGTTATTATTACTACAGTACTACCGGTAAGTTAGATTATACGAACCGCCTCGACATAAAAAGTTTCAACATATAAAATATAATTATAATAATTGTTTTAATTAAATCATTTAAGCAAGTTAAACAAAAATTATACACAGTAGATGCAACATTCAACGTTGGTTATCACATCACTACATCATCACTTTTTTTAATGAAATTTTAAAGTAAGCACTTAGGTACAAAACAGTACAGTGCGGTTTTATGCCGTTAAGGAAACTCAATTTCTATGGGATAGGGCGATCTTTCTGACAATACTGCATTATTATATAGGATATGTTATAGGTATATATCATATATGTCATATTATGACAGCGACAACATGGGATAATGGCTACAATAATAATTATACCCAAAGGCGATATATAATTATGAATTTAATTTGTTTTAGTCGGTTTTATACGGTTTTAGTCGTTTAGTAGGCTATCTTACTTAACTTGATATGTTATTCAATTAAAACAATTATAATTATATATAATTAAAAACTAGTTAGGCCATAGCATCAATATAATAACAAATAATGCTTGGCAAACGCATTTATTGATGTAAATAATTTAATATAAAATAAGAACCAGTTCGATACAATTAATATCTCGATTACAGTTTATAGGCCTATGTTTCAAGGAGGGTTCCTCTCGGCAGGGACCGTAAAGTTTGTGTCGGTGACTAGAAGGAATTCGTCTATTAGAGATACAGTTTCATCGCTGAGTATATCTCGCCAAGCGAAGTAAATAATAACAGACCCAAGGACTATGAACGTAAGAAGGGACACCGTCAGGCATATCTTCGCTAGCTTGGCGTTCTTAGAAGAATAATGCTCGATATAAGGACCACAATGCATTGTCTGATTCTGGATTGTTTCTGGATTATATAGTAGTAAAGCAGTAAAGGTTCAATAAGTCGGTCTCCCCACTCCGCGGAAATCAGCAGTGCGGAGGGCCAATACTGCAATAGGCAACCGAATGCCGTGCGACAACGAAGTCTCGAGTTCGTTACCTTACCCGGTCTGCCGGTACCGGTTACTATCGAAGATGTAGGCTAAGTTTATAGATTCCAGATTCCGGGCATTGGCATCGGGGTATACCAGTATACCGGTACACTGGTATAGCGGTACCAATTCTGAATTGAATTAGAACTACTGAACTATACTATACCAGTATACTGCTGTACACTACTACTGCTACAGGCCTGAAAACAATGCAGAAAGACTCTTTTTGTCAGCTTGTCCAGTTCAGCAGTTGTCCTATTGTCGGACAGTGCTGTCTGACTGTAGTACAGAGTACAGTAGTACCGGTAGGTGGTAAGGCAGTAAGGGTAGGCCTACCCTTTTTGTATTGTTGTCAAGGCAGCAAGGCTGCAAGGACTACTATCAGACTATGGCTGTATGGGTGTAATGTCTGAATGTTGTAGCAGACTGTATAGTAACTGCAGTAACTGGCCCTCAATAGGCTTCCTGGAAAACAGCAACAGCGCAACAGCACAACAGCGCAACGGCACAACAGCTCTATAACCAATGGGCAGCAATGGCGCAACAGCGCAACAACCTAAGATTGGTTTATACATTCCACTCTAATTCCATTGGCTTGTACATTCTGTTGCGTTCTATGGCATTCCATTTCTGTAGCGCTGATGGCGCAACAGAGTAATAAATAATGCAAGGTAATGCACGTTCTAAAAGGGATGCGACCTATAACAATCCTAGTACCAATATGGAACTCACTTCCCAGTGACGTTATCGAATCAGTAAGTGTTAAGTCCTTTTGTGACAAACTTAAAACTTGTAATTTATTAGAACATTGCCATTTCAATAGATTCGATTAATTAGGACGCATGATCATTCATTTATTTTTAGTTTCTACTCAGTATGCCTAAAGTTTTGTCCTTATAAAACATAAAATGATTTTTATAGAAGAGTGAACAGTTATTGATGGCGTGTGGTTATTTGTAATTATTGCTGTTTCTAATTCAGTGTATTTAAATGTAAATTGTTGATTTCGTTAGTTATTTGTTTTATTTTATAATTTTAATAAAAAGAGAGTTCAATTCAATTCAATCCAATGCAGAGATATACCGAGCTAAAACCGTCCTATATGTGACAGGATCCGAGAATCCTGATTTATCCGGTGTCTTATCTACGCGCCCCCGCCGTGTGTGTGTGAAAAAGTGTTCTGGGGTTGTTGACTGATCGGTATGTATAAATATAGAATATAATATAGAATCAGAATTAGATATAACACAGTTGATTGATGACTGACCAAGTGTACCGGTAAAATAGCTGAATAATGGTGGTGGCAGTAGACGGAGACGGTGATAAGAGTTCCGGTACTGCCCTAACTAACTGACTTACTAGAGTGAATGAAATGACACAATAACTGGTAATATATTGCACTAGTTGGCCGTATTACATTACTCAGTGGATGCCTTCCCCCCATTGGCTAATAACTCACTTCACGCCATCCCATCTCTCTGGGAGTGCTTCCCCTGCTACTGTCACTCTCTCTGTGACGGGATCCGAGGATCCCGGTTTATCCAGTGTTGTTTATGTACGCGTCAGCCGCACCGTGTGATGGAAAAAGAGTTTGTTGTTGTTCCAATATTTGATACATAAATAATATAGATGATAGCAGATAATGACAGAATGAGATAACACAGTACTGACCGGTAAAATAGGATAACTATTGGTGACGGCGGTGACGGTCTTAAACTATCACCGTACTGCCGTGACTGTACTGAGATAACTGAAGTGAATAACTAAACATCAACCGGTAATATACTCTAGGTTGGCCGTATTACTCAGCTGATGCCCTGCTGTCCCCCCATTGGCTAGTAACCTAATTCTCGCCCTGAACTTTGTGGGAGTGTTTCCCCCCCCCCCCCCCCCCCCGCTGCTGTTACTCTCTCTCCTTGACCTCTAACCTCTATTGTCTGAGGCCCTTTGGGGTTTGTCGTCCCCGCTTATTGGGGTGACACGAGGTTGATTGGTAATCAACCTCGTGCTCCCAATATTGCTTAAAGCCAACTTTGTGTGGGCCTGGTTAGCGGAATTGAATACGCTAACACTCCCCCCCCATGGTATCTTCCCGGTGAGAAGATAGCATCCACCTTTAGTGCGCTACAATTCCGCTGGATCCCGATCTACTATCGGGTGTGGGGTGGAACTATTTTCTTCGGAGCCGGCTTTCCAGGCCGCTCCCTATGGGTATGATATCGCTACCCCGTTTTCCTGGCGTCCTGTGTCGGGCCGATCGTGACTTCCTCTCACACGACTTTTGTTTCCCCAACACTTTCACCGCTAACTCCGCTCCACTTTCACCCTAACTCTTCCATACTCTCGGACCTCCTCATCCCTCACTCTGCCTCTTGCTTCTCCCCCCCACACTTGAATTGCACCCGCATTCTCTCCGCGCGCCTCCACACCACCTCTCGCTAACTCTCTTGCGTTCTCATCTCACACTCTTCTCACATTCCCCTCATACTCCTCTCATACTCCTCACTCTTCACGCCTGTGGTCCCATCAAGTGCCCCTCCTACTCATATCCCGGTAGTGCCTATCTGCACGATTCTTATCCAGCAGGATACGAGCTTTCACAATAAATCCTGAACTCCGCCCTGTTGTTTAATGACCACGCACTTATCGGGTCCCACGCATGTGCGCTCATGTTACTGGGAGCCGTCTAAGTCCCGTCCTGTCGCCCTAGTCAATTAGTCCCCAGTCCCAGTAGCTAATTGGAAAAAGGTTGTGCTTGACTACGGTACATACTGTATAATATATATACGAATATTATATAATTATTATAAGATTATAATTATTGTTATTATATATATTATATTATAAGCTCGTCTACATAACGCGTTTCATTCATACTACTCACTACTCTCTCTTCACCTTCCTCGCCTGGCGACTTCTTCCAGTCGCTTCCCCTCAAGTCTATCTGCTTCCGGCTTCTCCCACCTCTGATATGTGTATCCACCTCCCTGTCTACTAGATGCCGGCTGTTGTATTACACCGACTCGCCCTCCAGCCCCGGGTGGTCTACCAGACCTCCGAAGGCCCTTCTGTAGTTTTGAGGTGATCCTGATATTCTTAACTTTTATTTTTAATTTTGTCTTACCCATGTTCCCCCTGTCTGCGCTATTATCCTATCTGCCCTTTCTAGCTACTACTTCTACGGTATCTACTCTCTTACTGCTAACTCTACTGATTCCACTAGTTCTACTAACTCTGCTAACTAGCTCTACTAACTCTACTCCACTAGCTCTACTAACTCTACTCCACTAGCTCTACTAACTCCTTAGCTCTCTAACTCTATTGACTAGCTCTACTAACTCTACTCCACTAGCTCTACTAACTCCTTAGCTCTCTAACTCTATTGACTAGCTCTACTAACTCTACTCCACTAGCTCTACTAACTCCCTAGCTCTCTAACTCTACTGACTAGCTCTACTAACTATACTCCACTAGCTCTACTAACTCCTTCGCTCTCTAACTCTACTGACTAGCTCTACTAACTCTACTCTACTAGCTCTACTAACTCCCTAGCTCTCTACTGACTCTCTAACTTCTACTAACTCTCTACCTCTACTAACTCTCCAACTCTCTAAATTTCTACTTCTGCCAACTCTACTGACTCTCTACCTCTGCTAACTCTACTAACTTTCTAACTAACGGTACTACGTACCCTCTTACTACTCTTACTAACTCCTCTAACTATCGGTACTACGTACCCTCTTACTACCCCTACTAACTCCTCTAGCTAAAGGTACTACGTACACTCTTACTACCCCTACTAACTCCTCTAGCTAACGGTACTACGTACCCTCTTCCTCTACATCTACTCCCTCTACTCTATCTACATCTTCTCCTCTACTCCTACCTTATCTTACGTCTCCTCGCCTGCACGTGACGCTCTGAGTGCCGGCAAAGTGGGTATGTTAATTATGTGAACTACTACTAACTCTTACTAACCGGTACTACGTACCCTCTTACTAACCTCTAACTCCACTAACTCTTACTAACCGGTACTACGTACCCTCTTACTAACTCTACTACCTCCACTAACTCTCTCCGGCTGCCCACTAACCACTACTACTACTACCTCTACCCTTGCTAACCACTCTAACTCTACTACCTCCATCTACGTGACGCTTCGGTGCCCACAACCACTCTTACTACTACCTCTACTCTACATAACTCTCTTGTGCCCGGCACCTCTTCGTGCCCGGCACCCACCCTAATTAACATACCCTGCTCTTACATCAAACACGTCATCACGCCCGTGCCCTACTTATTTCAACGCACCCCCTGTACCCTTCTCATCTCTCCCATCTTTCTCCCTCTAGCTCACCCTACTTGTTCTCCCTACGTTCTTGGTTGTTTATACTGCGGATATTTGTAATGGGGGAATGTCACCCTGTCCCCCCCCCCCCCCCACCGGTGTTATGTTTGGTACTGGGGCTGATGTTAATATATTGGGGCCCATCCATCTATCTGCAATATCCCCCTCAACCGGGTATTTGCATATATTGTTCTTGGTTGTTTTATTGCTATCCGCAATATCCCCGTCAACCGGGTTTTGTTTGTCCCTGGATATTATAGTCATGCTGCTGTGCTGGTACCGGTATAGGCCTATCCACTCCTGGCCTACCTGCCGGTATGTACTCCGCGACTTCCGGGTTTAATCCCGTCGTCCGCGCTACCCTATCGCCTACATTATCTCTCCCAGCATGGCCTATGGTATGTGCAGTAAGGCCTACAGCATGTCCTGCAGTCTGTATGTGTCGCTCTGGATCAAAGTTTAACCTTCTCGAATAATCCTCCCCGCGGCTACCGTATTCTCGATCGGTAGGTATATCCCGTCAGGAAGTTTCTCTTCGACCCCCTCTACTGCTCTCGACTTTGTATCGGTACACTCTGTACCACTCTCCTGGCGTGCGGTGTGTTTCTCCGGGGCGACGGCAATCTCCCGGAGTTCGACCCCACTGACTCCCTAACTCCATCTCTACTCCACCACTCTCCATCGCCGGGCACCGCGGCTCACCCAACTCGCCCCGCGCACTATCCGCCGACGCTTGTGGGAAATTCTCTGCCCTCCCTCTCTCGCCACTAATCTTCCGTGGTGGGGCGCCCGTAGCCCCCCCCCCCCCCACTTGCCACATCTTACTTCACTATCTCCTACTTCACTTCTATACCCCTCTCTAGTCGACGCACTGTCTCTACTGCGGCTGGGTCGATTCACCCCCGACCTCTCTCTCTACTACTGCGTGGCCTACCAGGCCCACCTCGGGTTGACTCAACCCCTCCACTCCCTGCCTACTAACTACGTTGCCTTGCAGGCTACCGTTGGCCGGACCATCTGTGTCTACATTAGTATTAATAGCCCCGTTATCAATATTATTATTTAAATTAGAATTATTATTATTTTCTAAATTTAAATTATTATTCGAATTATTTGGATTTAAATTATTATTTAGATTATTCGTATTTAAATCACCGGGTAAAATACTATTTCCTGTAATAAAGGTATTAGGGTTATTTACTACGGTACTATTAATATTAACGTTCCCTAATCTATTGTTATTACCCCCCCCCTCCCCGCCCTTACGGTTACACCAGTCTCGGGTCTGTCGTCCGGTCCCTGTAAGTGGGGTATTAGCAAACGTTTCTCTCTCTCCATCCTCCCGCAGACTTTGCTCGGCCAACTCTGTCTCTCTCGCAACCCTCTCAAGCCACCTCGCCTCGCACTCTTTACACTCGCTCGCCCTTCTCGCCTCACGCTCTTTACGCTGACACGCCAGATTTATTTCTGACACCCTTCTTTCTTTTGCGGAGGATGTAGCAGACTTATCGGTTGCGACGGACTCCCGTCGCCCCTCCGTCCTACTAACTTTCCCCCGCTTTCCGGGGTTCTCGCTGACCGACGAGACCGAATCCTCGGAGTTAACCTCGGATTCGCCCTCGTGTGGTCCCGCCCAACCCACTAACTTAACTCCCCTGGCATCAACTAAGTATGGCCCTATGTACACTACACCAGGCTCCATACCCCTACATCCCCACAGTTCAAACAGTTCGCTGGCAACCCCTCTCGCTCTCTCATCGGCTAGTTCTCCCTGCCCAAAGCGCACTAAGCAATCAAAATGTTTATTCGACTCACCTAGCCGCTTCTCTAGCTTCACCTGGTCCAGTCTCTCGCTCCCTCCTTAGCTTCCTTTATCTGCCTTCTCGTCGCGTTGTAGGCCCGTCGGAGCCGGTCGCTGACTCCGACGTCCTCGTCGCCGACATCCCCTCTTTCTCTCCGCTGTCCGGCGTCGTACCAGGCGGCCCCACCGTCGCCGTTCCGGTGGGCCGTCCGTCGCCCTCGGCCTGTGGCTGGCCAGCGACATCGGTACGTAGATCGCCGTCGTGCGTCGACTCGTCTCTTCCTTCTCTCGACTCGTCTCTCCCTTCCTCGTTGTAGACGGCCCCCCTCCGCTTGGATTGCCGGGTCGTTCGTCGTCGACGAATCCGGCCTCGTGGGTCGATACCGTCTCGCCGTGGCCTCACGGATCGTTAGGTCATCGTCCGGGGTCCGCGGCGGTGTCGTCTCTCTTTCTCGACTCATCTTTGGTCTTCTGTTTGGCAGTCACAGTTCGTCTTGGGCAGTCCTTAGAGTTTAAGACTCTAAGAATGTGAGTTTAAGACTGTGACGGGATCCGAGGATCCTGGTTTATCCGGTGTTGTTTATGTACGCGTCAGCCACACCGTGTGATGGAAAAAGAGTTTGTTGTTGTTCCAATATTTGATACATAAATAATATAGATGATAGCAGATAATGACAGAATGAGATAACACATTACTGACCGGTAAAATAGGATAACAATTGGTGACGGCGGTGACGGTCTTAAACTGTCACCGTACTGCCGTGACTGTACTGAGATAAATGAAGTGAATAACTAAACATCAACCGGTAATATACTCTAGGTTTAATCGAAAAGCGACTCCGAGGTCTCGTTTCCAAACGAATACCCCCCGAACAGTACGGCTTCAGTACCAGGAAATCTACCTCAATGCCTCTAAGTCAGTTTATTAATAAAATTCATAGCAATTTGTCATACCCTCGAAAACCATTGTATGCGGTTTATGTCGATTTCCGCAAAGCTTTTGATTCGGTCCCCAGGTCTAAACTACTCTTAAAGTTATGGTTTGATTTTAATATTCGTGGTTCACTTTTTAACATCATTAAATCGATTTTAAGTCCTAATTATATAGTAATTTCAGATGGCCTCCGTAATTCTAGAATTATAAAACAAGTGCGTGGGGTTTTACAAGGAGACAGCTTGAGCCCTTTCCTGTTCGTAATTTTTATTTACGATATTGTGAAGTTTATACGTGATATTACCGTCAAGATTGGGGAATTATTTATATTATTATTTGCGGATGATTTGCTATTTTATGGCGACTCCCGTGAGGTAGTGCAAGCTGGTTTAAATGCAACTGCTAATTGGGCCCGGGAAAACGGTCTTGAAGTAAATCTTACAAAGACTTCCGTAATGAAATTTAGGAGAGGTGGCCGACTGTCCGCTCAGGATAAATTTTTCTACAACGGAAACGAGGTGAAAATAGAAAAGTCTTATAAATATTTGGGAGTCACATTTCACATCCGTCCTTGAAATTCACAAAGCACATAAATATAATAGTCTGCAAATCACTTTCCACAATACGGTCAATCCAGAAACCACATCTACTATCTATTAGCACAGCTAAAAAGCTTTTTTCCTTAAAAGTAACACCGATAGTTATGTATGGACTTCGCGAAATTTGGCCTTTCTTGTCAGTCAACAACCTTCATAGTATCGATAAAATCCAAGCTGCTTTCCTCAAAAGAGTACTTTCAGTTCACAAATCGTCTAGGAATCGGCTAGTTCACGCTCTCTGTGATTCGCGAAATCTTTCTATGGTACTTAAAGGTCAACTAAATTTAACAGACACGGATGTATTCAAAAAATACACCGCTGAAGTCGAAGACAAAACTCGTGAAATCCCAGTAGAGTTCTGGAACAGTATCGCGTTCATAAATCGCAGTTGGACAATCGCAAATTGTCGTAAGAGGCACACCATAACCCGCTTTGCTCTTCACGGTTTCCATTTCCGAATTTGTACATCCAGACCCACAGAATTTCATGAGGCGGGGAATGACTGTGTATGTAGTCTCTGCGGGAGGCCGGCGGACACGTACCATCTCCTTAGTTGCCCGAGCAACCACCACCCCCTTACGTACTGGGCCAACAAACTCTGATTTAAAATTGTTTTATAACTGTGTAAATATTTTATTATTTATGTAT
Organism: Nemertoderma westbladi; assembly: GCA_032718475.1. Taxonomy (NCBI): domain Eukaryota; kingdom Metazoa; phylum Xenacoelomorpha; order Nemertodermatida; family Nemertodermatidae; genus Nemertoderma; species Nemertoderma westbladi. The sequence continues at coordinate 21,528 of JAUCBJ010007968.1, forward strand.
AGTATATTTGGATTTTACTGCTTGCTTGCTTAATGCTTATATAGTTTTACAATCGTACCATTATTTTGGTTTAATAAATAACAATTATATACTCTAGGTTGGCCGTATTATTCAGCTGATGCCCTGCTGTCCCCCCATTGGCTAGTAACCTAATTCTCGCCCTGAACTTTGTGGGAGTGTTTCCCCCCCACTGCTGTTACTCTCTCTCCTTGACCTCTAACCTCTATTGTCTGAGGCCCTTTGGGGTTTGTCGTCCCCGCTTATTGGGGTGACATGAAGTTGATTGGTAATCAACCTCGTGCTCCCAATATTGCTTAAAGCCAACTTTGTATGGGCCTGGTTAGCGGAATTGAATACGCTAACACTACTCTCCCTCCCGGAGGTGTAACCTCTGACCCCCGCTGTGTGTGTGTTCCTTTGGGGTTTGTCGCCCCTTTTATTGGGGTGATACGAGGTTGATTGGCAATCAACCTCGTACTCCCAATATTGCTTAAAGGCCCCGCTTGGCCAACTTTGTGTGGGGTGGTTAGCGGAATTTAATACGCTAACACTCCCCGCCATGCTATCTTCCCGGTGAGAAGATAGCATCCACCTCTAGTGCGCTACAATTCCGCTGGATCCCGATCTACTATCGGGTGTGGGGTGGTATTATTTTTTTCGGAGCCGGCTTTCCAGGCTGCTTCCTATGGGTATGCTACATCGAAGTTCTAGTTCGTTCCACCTGACTTTGGGAACCATCTCAACTCTTTCCCTCTGTCGTCCTCCTCCCTTGGTCGTTTACTGGCCTCTGCCGCTCCTTTGGTCTTATCTCCCTTCAGGCTCCTGACCCTCGCCGTCACCTCTCTACTAATCCTGGTTGTCGACTCCTTGGGCGCTGGTGTTATTAGCTCCCGGTATCGCTTCACGGGTGGCCCCTCCGAGTGGCCCTGTTGTCTCCCCCTGGTGGCATCCCATAGGATCACTTTCATTGCCCGCGGCACATGCTCCGCCAAGAAATCTCTGAACTCCCCTCTGTTCTGTGGCGTCCACCTGTCCAAATACCTCTGCGTATTTATCACCCCGACATACGACGCCGCCGTCGCTACCTCCTGGTAGGTAAACGGAAGTCTCCGTTTGATAATCTCCAAGTGGGCCTCCTGGTTGATATTAAAGAAGCCCCACCGGAACTCCTGGGCCTTCATACGTTGCCGAGTCATGGCCCCGACGTCGGCCCACTCCTCGAAGATCCTAAACTTCTCTTCGTCGTCCATCTAGTCGCACTGGCGTCCGTAGTGCCCCCGGAAGTTGCACTTCGAACACCGGTTGTGCAACCGTGGACATGCCCCCATCCTGTGGCTCGACTCGCGGCAGTAGAGACAACTAGCCCTTTCTGGAACCGGTACAAACAGCTCATTTCCTGGTGGGTCTGTCTCCCACAGTAATCACAGCCGAGCACCAATGCCTCCCGCCCCACGTCGTCTTTCATCCCAAGCGATCTCCACGGTCTGTGGAGTCGCTGGTAAGCGGACTTCTGGACGTTAGCGTCCCTGTCCACGTCGATCTCCTCGCCCCTCCCGGGCATCGTCTCCCTGAATACTACCCGTGGTGCCGTTCCTGGTTGCTCGCCCAACCTGATGGTGCTCCCTGCGAAATCCATCGCCGGCTCCTCATGCACCCAGGCCCGCTTGCCGGGTTTATCCCAGAAGGCCCTCGCCCCACTGGCCATCACCACCCTCCCGCCAACCCAGTCCGTGTCCGAGTGGCCGATCCTCCCGATGGGCGGCATCTCTCCGAACTCGTCGTCATCCTCGTCCTCCTCTGGGAGTGGCTTCAACCCCGGTATCCCGGTGGACCCACTATGTCCCTTCCCGCCTTGGCTCTCGCCCATGACTTTCCACCCTTCCAGCTCCCCTAGCCTCCTTAGCGGGTGATCACCCTTGGCGCCCGCTGGTATGGGCGTCGTCTGCAATCCCGATGTCGACTGTTTCGGTGATCCCACTGTCCACCATAATTCTCGCCCTAGAGACTTCCCCGAACTCCCTGATGACGTCCAGCGAAGTTTGTCTAAGGCCGCCTGTTCCTCGAAGCCGTAGCTCTGCGCCCTAGCTTCCTCCTCCCTTTCTTCTGCTTCTCTCCTCTCCTGTCTAGCGATTTCTTCCAATCGCTTCGCTTCTCGTCTATCCGCCTCTAGCTGCTCTCATCTCTGATATGGCGTATCTACCTCCCCGTCTACCAGATGTCGGCAGTTATAGTACACTGACTCGCCCTTCAGCCCCGGGTGGTCTACCAGACCCTCGAAAGCCGCCTTGAAGGCTCTTCTGTAGCTTAGGGGTGATCCCGATAATAGGAATGCCGTTGGTTCCCTCTCGATAACCACGGTCATGAATAGGTTAAGCAAACCCATCATTATCCAGTCCTCCTGTAGGATATATCACTTCTGATATACCTTTATCGTTCCTCTCCGGAATTGATACACCTCTTGTTTCCCCGGTCTCGCTTCCCACTTCAGCGAGTTTGCCAAGTCCGCTCCGTACTCCTCTCTAAACTTACTCCAGTCCATTGGTTTGTGACACACGAGCCCCATTAGCTGGCCCATCACCACCGCTCCACAATGGCCTGAGTTCTACACTAGTCCCAACCCGTCTGGTGCTGTCATAGCCATGTAGACCGTCTGCATATCCAGAATGTTGGGGGTGTCCGGACCGATGATTCTCTCCGCATCGTCGCGGATCGCCGATCCCACTTTCGTCGTCGACTTCTCTCTCACTAAGGTTTGCACCGCCTTCGGCAACCGCTTCAACTTCGGCCCGTCCTTCTTTCCATACGTCCCTAGATCGAATTGGAATATATCCCCATTTGGCGCGGCCAAATGTAGGAGTATGGTTCTGGCCGACCCTGCCGATCCTCTCCTCGAACCCTCCTCGTCTTCCACGGTCCCTTCATCGTCTAGGACCATGTATCCTCCTCTGCTGACGGACTCTACGAACCTCTTCCAATCTTTTCTCGGTGGCTCTTTTGCGTACTTCGGAATCCTGAACTTCGCTTCGTCTCCTTTCACCACGTAGTGGAAATGCTCGAAGATCGCATTGTCCAGCGACGGCGTCCCGTAGGTCCCGACCAGCCGCTGTTCGTGTACCTCCCTGAAATGGTCCTATAGCGCTCGCGCTTTGTGACCTCTCTCTAACCGCTCGTAGTATGCCCTCGTCTTCTCTTCTGGATGCCTCTCGGTGAAATCCACCAGTATCTCCTTTCCTCCTAACTCCGCCTTTCTCTTCCTGACCAGTTTCTCCGCCATTTCGAACTCACTCACTCGCTCACCTGTAAGGTGGTGCCTTGCTAAGGCGCAGTACAGATGAGTGATAAGATTAGGATGGTTTATTCAATTCGACAATGTCCTACTTCTCACAGAATTCTAAGTTATAGCCTAATTTTTGCTATTTAATTTCTAAAACTACCAAATTGTACTTCAAATTGTAATTTGGTCCGTTACTTTAATTATGTTCCTCTTACTAACCTCTAACTAATTATCTAACTAACGGTACTAAGTACCCTCTTACTACTAACTAACTATCTCTCAACTAACGGTACTACGTACCCTCTTACTACCAACTAACTATCTAACTAACAGTACTACGTACCCTCTTACTACTTCTAACTATCTAACTACCTCTTACTACTAACTAACTATCTAACTAATGGTACTACGTACCCTCTTACTACTAACTAACTATCTAACTAACAGTACTACATACCCTCTTACTACTTCTAACTATCTAACTATCTGCCTACTTACTCTTTCTTTATTTACTTATTTTTTTATTTTAATGTGTGGGAAGGGCGTCTCGCCCTCAATCCCACCCCCCTCAGTCCAAAACTTGGACGACTAAACTCAACTCTACTAAGGTGCGCCCTCAAGCAGGCAACACTTTCCTACAGCCCTTCTGTAGGTCTTTCTATCTTTCGCTCCTATTTTGCCACCTATCCGCACTTCTACCGATCGGACTCTTCCGTCCTCATCGGAGTAAGTGCCCACAACTCTCACCAATCGCCACTGGTTGTTGATGATGGTATCGTCGGTGACGATCACCAGATCACCCTCTTTTAACTCCCTATTCATATTCCTCCACTTGCTTCTCCTATGAGCGTGGGTAGATATTCCTCAACCCAGCTTCTCCAGTACTCTGCGCTTATCGCCTTGGTGACTTTCCAACTCTGTCGGGAGTGTATATTGTCTGGGTCTACACCCCGCATGTCGATGGTCGGCGGCCTCTCCATTAGAAAGTGACTGGGCATCAGCACATCTAATGACTCTGGGTCATCATTTTCTGGATATAGCGGTCTGCTATTAATGATACCCTCACACTTTGCTAGTACCGTCCTCAGTACGTCCTCTGTTACCATGTGGGTGTTCATCAACTTCGTCATCAGACGCTTGGAACTACCCACGAGTCTCTCGACGCATCCTAGAGTATGCGGAGCATACGGCGTCCTCCTCTCCCACTTCACCTGTCGTCTTCTCATGGCTGCCCTGACTTCCTCCCCTTCCAGGATATCCTTGGCATCCACCAGCTCGTTCTCTGCCCCCACAAAGTTGGTTCCGTTGTCGGAGTATATTACTGCGATCGTCCCACCTTTGTGGTCTCTGAACCTCTCTAGGGCATTGATGAATGCCGATGCTGTTGCATCTTGGGCGAGTTCTATCCCTACCGCCCATGTGTTGTTACATACAAAGATGATGCAATAGCGTTTCTCCGTGTGCCGCATCACCTTAATCTTTATCGGCCCGAACATATCCACACCGCAGTGCGTGAATGGCGGGTCGTGCTGTCTCACCCTACTGGCCGGTAATGGCGCCATTTCCTGTATGGCCCGCTCCTTCTTCGCCCGTCGGCAGGTTTGGCACTGCCCCACTACCGCCTTTACCTTCTTTCTTAGCTGTTTGACCCAAAAGGTCCTTCGTATCTCCGTGAGGGTTCTGTTGGTGCCCCTGTGCAATATCGACTTATGGGAGTCCCAGATGATCTGGTGGACTATCGGCGATCCATCATTAAGATTCCATCATCATTGAGTTGTGGTGACAGTGTGATCAGCTCACTGTCCCGTCGGAGATGCTGTTGTTTACCGAAGCGTTCCACCTCGTCGCCGTAATTCTTTCTCTGTTCGTAGCGGATGACGGCCTTGGCCGCTCCCTCCAGATCGACGGTTGTTTTACCTTTTGTGTCTTTACCGATTCCCCTAAGGAAGTCCCCGAAGGCTCTCCAGTACGCCACTAACTTCTTGGTCTTGTACCAACTTGAGCTGTAGCTAAGGAGTTTGTCCGTCGGGTTATCGCACAGTTCTTCCGGTTTCGGTTGCACGTCCCTTATCTCCCTCACCATCTGGCTGTATATCTCCTCACCTTATAAATCTCCTCCCTCTTCCTCTAATGCTATTTCCCCTGAGCCCGTGTCCACCTTTCTCATCGGCGGCCAGGCTGTCTTATCGTTCAGAAATTGCGGCCCATGCATCGGCGGCCAGGCTGTCTTATCGTTCAGAAATTGCGGCCCATGCTGCCACAATACTTCCTTCTTCAAGAAAGTGTGGCGTGCTACGCCCCTCGATAACAAGTCCGCTGGGTTCTCGTCCATTGGGCAGTAGTGCCACCTTTCTAACTCTGTCGTTGCCCTTATTTCGTCCACCCGGTTTGCGACGAATATAGGGTATCTTGTCCTTTCGTTATGTAGCCAACCAAGCACTACCATGGAGTCCGTCCAATAGTGTGTCTCCACTATGTTGGGAATAGCGTCCATTAAGTAGGCTGTGGCCCTAACTCCTAATCTCTCAGCTGTCAACTCGAGTTTTGGAACTGATGCTGAATCTGGTGGCGTTGACTTCGATTTGCTGAATGCGAGTCTGGGCTTATGAACCCCCTCTCATTGTACTAAGTAGAGTGCCGCACCGTATGCCTCTAATGATGCATCGGAGAACATGTGCAGATCCAGATTTGTCATGTCCCCATCCGGGAAATATACGCGTGGCATGCTGTATGTTCCCATCTGCTCTAAACTCTCTGTCCACTTGCTCCATTGCTTGCTGATCTCTTCCGGGAGTTCTATGTCCCAATCCTCCTTCAGTTTGTATACTTTCTTGAGTATCTGTTTCCCCGTGACTAGTAATGGGGATGCTAGGCCTAGGGGATCGTATATCCTTGCTATGTACGAAACATAGCCCCTCTTTGTGTGGATGTCTGCGCCCTCCTGACTCAACTGGTATTTCAACTCGTCTGTCTCTCGGTTCCACACGATCCCTAGTGCCTTCTGTTGGGACTCTACTCTCTTGTTCGCCATGTCCTGTCCCTTGGCTGTCGTGGGATTATCCATGGTCGACTCTGGCCTCCTGTCCTCTATGGCTTTCATGAACTCTTGCGAGCTGGATTGGAACTTGGTTAGGTTAAACCCGGATCCTTTTAGGATGTTGCGAACCTCGCGCCCCGTATCCAGTAGTTCCTTAACCGTATTTCCAGACTCCATCCCGTCGTCTACATAGAAGCCGCGTTGAATCATATCGACGGCTTTGGCGCTGCATTTATCTTCCTTCCCTTCTACCGTGTATCTTACGGCCACAGTCGTTGTAACCGAAGACGACTTGGCTCCCATATTCTGTACTACCATCTTGTACATCGGTATTGTCGACGGTTCCTTTTCGCCGTTGTACCATAAGAAGCGCTGACTGTCGCTATCCTCTTCCGTTACACAGACTTGGTTGAACATGCCTTCGATGTCGCAGATGAAAGCGTGTTTTCCGTTCCTGAATCTGAGTAGGACCTCGATCCCTGAGTTGTAGATGTTGGGACCCTCCAGCAGATAATCGTTTAGGCACTTGCCGTCGGTTTTAGCCGATGCGTCAACTACTATCCGCAGTTTACCTTTCTTCGGGTCTAGAGCCACGTGGAGTGGCAGGTAATAGGTCCTGTCCGTGTTTGGTTCGTCGACCGGTAACTCCACGGCCCATCCTTTCTCGACATACTTCCTAATCGTCTTATGAATGTACTCATTCTTCTTGGGGCTCCGTTTTAACGTCTGCTTCAACTTACGAAGCCTCGTGAGTACCATTCCTTTATTGTCGGGTAGCGGTAGCTTCGGTAGCTTCCATACCATCCCTATGGTATACCGCCCCTCGTCGCATGTCATCGATTCCTTTACACTTTGTAAAGCCTGCTTGTCTTCTACCGAGGTTCCGACCCTGGTCTCTTTTAATCCCTCAAAATCCTGCCTGAGCAGTCTCCTGAGCTGCTCCTCCGCTCCCTCATCTCCCATTTCTCGCATAGTTCCCACGAACATGCATCCTGATGTCTCCGACATCCTAAACGGTATTTTGCTCCTGATTGGGCCGCTCAGCGTCCACCCGAATGGTGTTAAAATCGCCACCGGGTCACACTGCCTGTCTTCGCCGAAGACCGTTTGCTTTCTCTCGTGGGCCGTCGGGCAGTCCATTCCTACTATAATGGATACTTTCCTAACGTCCACCTCTGGGATTGAGAAGTCGATACTGTCCAGGAATTTGTATTGTTCGACCTCGATGTTGGTTGGCCGCCTGGCGTTGATATTTATCGACTCTATCACCTGGATGGGGTCGATGGTCGCCCCATAGTCGCATCCCGGTGCTATCGCTGCTATCACGCACCGTCCGGTCCTCATCTCCAGGACCTCATCTTTGCTGGAGATGGTTGTTACCGCCATTCTACTTGGCCTCGTTCTCAATCCTATCTCTTCGGCCACCCAATCCTCAACCAGCGTGAAGGCTGCTCCACTGTCGACCAGCATCAATGTGGTCACTGATCGATTGCCTTCCCCAATCACTCGCACTGGTACTACCCCAAGTAGTACCGTTCCTCTCTTCTTTGCCCCTACGGTGCTCGTTGCCATCGTCTGACCTTTACTTTGACCGAACTTAATTGGCGTTTCCTTGCATTGATTAGCTCTATGTCCACTCATCACACATTGCGAGCAGATTTCGTTTCTTCTCGCGTATTCTACCTGATCTTCCCTGGGTAGTGCTTGCCAGTACCTGCAGTTCATGGTCTGATGAAGTGCATTTGTATGTAATTGGCATTTGCTCTTCGGGTTGTAGCCATCCTTATAAAGTGCGTTGCATATCGCACTTATGTTTGTACCAAAGTCCCTACTATTCTTATTGTTTGGGTTCGGCCTACTGGGCGTGCTGGGGTTATGTTTATTTGTGTTGTTATTTTTCCCCTGTCCGCTCCATGATGTGGTCTTACCTCCGGCTACTTGTGGACTGGCAGTCCCCTGCGTTGCTGCGTACGGCAGTGATTGTCTGAGCTTTGGCAATGCGTTCGACGTTTTGTGTTCTGGTTTCGGCCTGTGGTAATCGGTCTTTGGTCCCTTTCCCAGGCTATCCTCGCTATAGACTGGGTCCGTTATTAGTTCAGCTTCATAGTTTAAGAAGCTCGACATCTCTTCTAAACCCAGTTCCGCACCCTTCCTGTCTCGAGTGGAGAAAGCGATCTTCCTCCACTTGTTGTGCAACCACATCGGCAGTGCCTGCGCTATCGTGGTGATTTTAGTGGATGCGTTAAGTTCGTATGGCGCGTCCAGTGTCTTTAGCATGATTAGCGCTTTCTCGACTTTGTTAGCGAATGTCTTTATGCTAACGGGGTTATCCTGTAGGCCACCCAATGTTATACCTCTTAGGGTCTGTCGGATGATCTTGGCCGGGTGCCCGTACTCCCTGTCTAGTGCACGCCATGCTGTCGTGAAGCCACCCTTGATGCCCTGGTATTGCCTCACGATGTCGTATGCTGGGCCTCCTGTATATACTTGCAGATACTTTAGGCACTCCGCTTGCGTCAAGTTTTTTGTTAGTATTTCATTGCTATACATGCGCCGAAACTGCAGGTATTCTTCCGGCCTACTTCCATCGAATTTGAACGGTTCCACGGGTGGTAACTCGATCCTGGTTTTTAAGGCATCGATTAATGTAGCCATTCCCATCGCTTGCGCTTCCAATGGGTTCGATGGATGCTGTATAGGCTCTCCCGTTGGGTGCTGTCCGTTCGTCCTGTCTGGCGCTTTTCTTTGACTTGGATATATCATTGGGGGTAGCGGCCCCCTCCATATTTCAGTGTCGCACGATCTATTCTCATCCAAGGGGTTCGATGTTCTTATCCCTATTGGGGTATATTGTTGATATTGTGATGGGGGAATGTCACCCTGCCCCCCCCCCCCCCACCGGTATGTTTGGTACTGGGGTTGATGTTAATATATTGGGGCCCATGCACCTATCTGCAATAATCATCCCCTCCCCTGGATGGATATATGTTATGTCCTTGCATGCTGTAGTCATACTGCTGTGCTGGTACCGGTATAGGCCTATCTACTTCTGGCCTACCTGCCAGTATGTACTCCGCAACTTCCAGGTTTAATCCCATTGTCCGCGCTATCCTATCGCCTATATTATCTCTCCCAGCATGGCAGTAGTAGGATAAGAAGTGTCCTCACCATAGTCCTCCCTAGCTTGGGCTATGGGCATTCCATTCGGAGGGGTATAAAAAATGCCAAATTCCGGTGCTAAATTGCGGTGCATGCCATATGTCACCATCGGCAGTTGCCATCAACCAATCGTAGCATAGCCTAACCTCGCGATGCCCGCCTTACTCGACTGACTAACTAACCCTAATGTTATTCCCCTTTTCGCCACGTTACCACCACCACCACCACCACCACCACCACCACCACCACTGTATACTGTATATGGTGACGACAACGACAACATGGCCATCTATACGCACCACGCATATATTATATTATATCGATTGCCAACTCAACGATTTACCCACCGCCAGCTAGAGCTACTCCTCGACTGCTGTCGCCAAACCAACAAACCAGCCAGTATGATACATGAAATTCCACCACGTTCCCGCTACGCGTATACGTACATTAGTGATTATTATTATTATTACGCAAAACCAAATAATTTTTAATTATACTGTATTTCCCTACCGGCTAATCAACCAATCAATAAACCGAATTTAGGCTATTTCTCAGTTTAAGACATGTATTATTTTTGAAAATATCTTATATATAATCTCTTGCTTTAATCACAATTAATCATTTGTAATGGTTTTAGTTTAAAAGTTTTTACTTTGTTTGTTTGATTTACAATAAAATAAATTAATTAAATAATGTCTTCTAATTCCGATATGGTTATGCCAATAGTAAGGCATTCATTTTTTGCAGAAGATGGTGAAGCCTATATTGTTATTGATTATACAATTTACCGTCGGGGAGATGATAAATATAAAATTGAGTTTTCTGAAAAAGCCAGTAAAGTTTTAAGCTCAATTGATATTGATGCTTCTGATAATAGTATTCATCTCTTAGATTACAACCTGAAAGTTGAGCATGAGAGAAAATTAATCAATATCTTACTATTATCCATGATAGAGGGGTTAATTGTTATTACACAATACAACGAAGCTGGTGAAAAGTTTGAAATACGGCTAAATCGGCATAGCCCCTACGAAATTATGTCTTTCTTTATTGTAATGATTTCAAAAGAATCCTTTGTCGAAACTGAAGAATCAACAGATAATGTTGAATATGTTGATAATATTATTGATTCTTGACTTTTCCCACTATATTATAAATATTTTATGATTATTTATAAAATTTTGATGTTTTTAATTATGAAAAAAAACATCAAATTTTAAATAATCGAAAATTGTAGTAGTAATTGTATATACAGTATAACAGATTTGTTTGTTGTTGTGTATTGAGGTAATTATTTTCAATTTACTTTAAAATTTGGAAAATGGATATTTTAAATGAAAAATGTTCAGTTTGCTATTCTAAGTTATTGCAACATCGAGATTATTATAAATGTGAAAATAAACATGCAACTTGCGTACAATGTATTGTACAATATTCCGAAATGAATAATTATTGTTCTAAAATTTGTCCTATTTGTCGCGCACCCATATCTAAGTTTAATATAAAGTTGGCAAGATACCAACCCTATTATTGGAAAGAGCTTCGAAATATAACTTATATTTCTGCGGAAAGTAATGATCCAGGAGATTTATTTACAATATTGGAGAATATTTTTTATAGAAATGTAGTACGATGGTGTTGCTACTATATTCCTTATTTTTTTAGCAGCGAACATAAAAAAGTCATTAGCGCGAAATTCTCGGGAAGTGATTTCCAAACCGCCGATGTTACCTATCATTATATCGCGTATAAAGATGCTCACCATGCTTGAAATTACATTGAAAATGAGTCTATACTATAATTGGAAATAGCACCTTTTGTTGCAGCGAGCGTCACATACTGTAGTTGTGTCATATGTTAATTAAATATACAGTACCGGTACTCTAATATTGTAGTTGCATCAATTATTGTTATATACATAGTAATGGTGATGGTTTATTGATATTGATATTTATATTATATTATATTGTATTGTTGATATATCTTAATAATAATAATAAATGGCTGACTTTAATTCAGGTCCATATAATTTAAACTTTCAAATGGGAACGAGTATGATAATTTCTGGCCCATCTGGTTCTGGAAAGTCAACATTTGTTGGCAATTTAATTAAACACAAGAATGGTTGTTTCAACGAAGCCCCCTTGCGAGTATTGTATTGTTACGGGAGCAATCCCCCAACTATTCCTGGTATTACTCACCTTTACAAAGGTTTGCCAGAAAATATAGATAGTTTAGTGAATAGTCGAGATTTATTAATTATAGATGATTTATTAACAGAAACTGAGTCCAGTACAGCTTTAACTGTATTGTTTACTAAGGTAGCTCATCATTCCAATATATTTATTTGTTTTATAACGCAAAACATGTTTTACGGTGGGAAGCATAACCGCACAAGATCAATTAATAGCCATACTTTAGTATTAATGAAAAATCCGCGAGACAGTTTATCGGTTTTAAATTTCGCGAAGCAGATGTTACCAGGGCAGACCAAATTTTTAGTAGATTCCTATCAAGATGGGACTATTGAACCATTTTCGCATTTCTTAATTGATTTACGACAGGAAACACCCGAACATTTAAGATTTAGATCGGATATATTTCGTAATCATAATTGTTACATTAAAAATTACATTGACTATAAACGTAGCGAAAATAATAATAATAATAATAATAATAAATAATTAATATTTTGTAACAATTTTCAATAATGTTGCAACAATGAATAGACTTGTGCAGAAATATCGTAACGAACTGGAATTTCTACGCAGCGCTACCCCTCAACAAAGAACTTATTTTATTAACCATACCGCGAGTAACGAATTAATACGGCTCATTGTAAATACTACATTAAATGTTCTAAAAGGTAACGTACAATTGACCCCTCATTCATTTAGAAATATTCGCCGCTATAAAAAGGTATTGAAATCACTCAACCGTAAAACAAAAAATATATCAAGTTACAGAAAAAAGTTAAGCAATCAATCTGGAGGCATACTACCGTTTCTAATACCCTTACTCTGCATTGGTGCGAAACTCGCCGCGAGTGCTGGTGCCGCCGCCGCTGGAGCGGCTATTGCGAAAAAAATTAACCGCGGACGGTAATAATGGTTAAAACAGGAGTAACATTTAGAAAATTATATTTAGTATCGAGTAAACCGTTAGCTACTGATTTAAAACCTCAAGATATACCTAGAGTAAATACTACAAAAAGAAAACCCTTTAAAACATCAACTTCAAAGAAAATAATAAAAAAATTTCAGTTGTTTTTACGATGATGCCCTTTATAAGAGATTTGAATATACATATTACTTGCGGTTGTCGAAAAGATGCCACGCAAGATGAAACCGATTTTAAGCCGAAGCTTAGACAAAAAACTGTTAAGAATTTATTTAGATCCTTCATCCCCTACGGGTTTTGCAAGTATCGCAAAATTAGCAAAAGCTGCAAACATCAAACCAGCTCAAGCCCAGAAATGGTTGAGCGGGCAAAAGACATACTCCCTTCACGCACCGCGTAGACATCATTATCCAGCATCTAAAATATTTACGGGAGGGTTAAAAGATATATATATGATAGATCTGGTGGATATGCAGCAATATAAATCTCAAAATAATAATTATAATTATATATTAACATGTATTGATGCCTTTAGCCGGCTTGCTTTTGCCTATGGTATGAAAACAAAAACAGGTATTGAAATTATTAGTATATTGCAAAAAATATTCCAAAAGATACATTGTTGTTACAGAATCGCAACTGATCAAGGTTCTGAGTTTCTAAATTAATCTGTAAGGAAATATTTAGATACTATTGGTATACAGTATTATGTAATGTACTCTGTGAATAAGGCGGCTATTGTCGAGAGATTCAATAGAACATTAAAAACAAAGATGTTCAAAATTTTCACGCAACGGGGAAATAATGTTTGGATAAAAATTTTACCGAAGCTCATTTATGCTTATAATAGGTCATATCATAGGACAATACAAATGACACCCATTGAAGTTAATAAATTTAATGAAACTGAATTAATGAATAGATTATATGGGAAATATAGACAGATTAATCACAAGAAAATAAAATTTAAAGTTGGAGATACAGTACGATTATCTATCGCTCGTACTGCTTTTGCTAAAGGCTATCGAGAACAATGGACACGTGAATTACTTATTATTCGTCGGGTCAGATTGGATAGAGTACCAGCGGTAATGTTCGATATTAAGGACAGCGCTGGAGCTATAATAAATGGCTCATTTTATTCATATGAACTCCAAAAGGTCCACCCGAATAGTAATATTTATCTTCCGATTGACAAAAATATTGGCAAACTTAAAGAACGTGTACGCAATGGGAAAAAATAATATTTAGTCCGATTCATCGGATCCAAGAAACAGTCGTGGGTACAGCATATTCAATAAGTTTAGGTTTATACTGTATATTAATTCATTTTGGTCACATATGTCCATAATTAATTAATCAATCAATATTAACTCGAATGATATTACTATACTATACTATAGTTCATTCGCTTTAAATAAAGCCAGTAAAATATTGATCCCTCGCATATACTGTAGAAGCGGGAATGAACGTGGTCACAGATGTCTATAATTTAACATTATACCGTACTGTACTGTATGTACAAAGGAGTCAAGTAGAGAGAGCTTAAATAATAATAATAATGGCTGTAGATACATATATCACTCTACTTTCAGATAGCTCATTAAACACTTACCCCAATAATAACCCTAGCGAGTTTACTGTTGATTTAGCCGAAGAATTATATATTGGTCCAAACGCTAAAATTGGACTCGCCGAGATACAATACCAAGCAACATACAGTAATATTACTCTGCAAACTCAAATCTCGCTGTCAATCGGGGTAGATGCAAAAGATGCCAAATTATATAGTTTATTTCCTGGTATGCATAGCTCTATTCAAGTCATTATTGATGATATAAATAAACTGTTTAATTCTGAAGCGAAATATAGAGATTTCGAATTCATTTTTAATACAAATAATTCTAGAATTAAATTTAAATTTCCTAAAAAGTTGAAAAAAATACAATTAAGTCTACGTGGTGATTTAATTCAAATTCTAGGCTTAAAACCGTTATTGGATCAGAATCATCCGGGTATTCCGAATTGGGATATATACAGTACCACTACAGTGGATGAATTAAGCAATATAGAACAGCCGATATTAATTTTAAATTATAGTGGACCAAAAATTTCGGAAATTGGGATTTTAGATTTTCCGGCTCCCACGAATATTACTCGTAATAAAGATACAATCTTCATAGATACAGATATTATTAAGAGCTCATTTGTTGGTGACGCTTTAGCTCCGCTCTTAAGAACCTGTCCTTTAACACAATTAAATCGAAAATATATTAATCACGAATACGAGAGCATTTGCTATTATCCGTTGTTGAATAAAAAACTAAAAACAATCTTAATTACTTTACGTGACGGCCAAGGCGAATTAATTAATTTCAACGGTGGTCGCACTGTTATAACACTTAAGTTAATACGCGGCGGTGGTGATGGATGAGTTCTACGTTAGACTACCAAGTAACTCCTGTCCAATTGATTTTCCTCGTAATACTGGTAGTAATTATCAGATCAATTTCCATGGCGCCTTACCAATAAATCCAAACGAAAACTGGGTGGTAGGTGTAAAAAGTATATTTTACTTAGCCACGTTACCGTCCATGTATAACAATGTAGAGAATGTTATTTTATTATAAAAAGGGAAAAAAAATTTTGAGGATACACTTCCATCCGGTATGTTCTACAGTATCAATGACATTATAGATTATTTTAACACTGGGGCGTTGAAAGATAAATTAGAAATAGTTGAAAATACTCAGCAAAATAGGTTGCAATTTATTTTAGGGAAAACTGTACGAGAGTTATTTATAGGTCAACAATTAGCCTATTATTTTGGAATTACTGAAAATAATCTCGGAGCGAATTTAAATCCAAATTTTAAAATTATTTTGAAGACTAAAAATAATATAAAGGGTTATTTAATAAAGGTTATCGGAAATGAAGAAAAAGCTTACCAGATGGTATTTTTATGTCCTCAACCACCCAATTCTATTCCAGAACCTAAATCAAACATGTACGTGACTACTAATATAATTGAAAATGAATATATTAATGACTTTGGTTTAGCCTTACTTCGTCGTGTCGCGATACCTGATGACGTGAAATATGGTAGTGTAATAAATAAAGAATTTGTCAAGGATACAATTCATTATATCCCTGTAAAAAAATCATATAAGATAACATACATTCATATTGAAATAACAGACAAAGAAGGAAAAGATTTGAATTTTGAATACGGCACAACTTCAATTACCTTACACTTTAAAAAAATAAATTAAAATGGATTCCAATTTATTTCAAAGATACAGTAAACCTCAATATGGTGGTGCAGACTCTAATCTTGCTGTTTTTAAAGGTGGTAGAAGTACGAGAGGCTCGACGCAAGTTCCTGTTTTTCGAGGTGGTTCATATATTGACCCTTACGGACAACAAATTGGTGCATTTGGTCCAAACTTAAAACAACGTCGTTTTCAACGTTATCGTAGAGGTATGTTGCGAACAAATCAACACGGGGAAGGTATATTTACAGACGCTTTATCTACATTGAAAAAATTTGGTAAGCCATTAGCAAAAAAAGTTTTACAAAAAGCTTTACCATTTACCACAAAATTTGTGAGACAACACGTAATACCAAAAGGTAAGCGGGTCTTACATCAGCAGGCTAATACAGTTATTAATAAAGCATTAAATAAAATGAAACCATCAACAAGATCTGTTGTAGAAAAAGTTTATAGAGATTTAAAGCGACCTACTAGACCAATGTCTATGAACATACATCATCGTCGTAGTAAAAATAGAAAAATAAAAGGCAAACTGAAACACTGCGAAAAAAGTATTTTTTAATAATGTCAATTATTAAGGAATTAGATTTATTTTCTACACAGCCAATACAGACTGAATTTAAAGCAAAGCATTATGAAACAATTTACCCAGTATCCAATCTCAGAAGTGAGTCTAGGGAAGTCACGTTCCTTGTACCAAGATCCAATGAATTCTATACGAAACTGCAAGATGCGTTATTAATTACAAAATGTACTGTACGGTGGGATAGACGACTTGAAAACTCCCATATTTATATGTTGAATTACCCTTCTGGGACTATGTGGAGTGATATTAAAATAGACCTTAATGAGAAGCAGGTTGAAAATAGCAATAACCTTTATTTCTACAAGTCGTACTTATCCAATTTACTATTCACAACATACGAATCTAAAAATGGGCTACTGGGGGCGGGTGGCTTTCATCAGCCTTTATCCGAACACGGAAATGAAATTAATCCTGGTGCGCATCCTATTGACGATGCCTTTAGTAAACAAATGCAATTTGTAAGTGGATTGACAATTGATTTTGATACTGAAACTAAAATAATACAACCCGGGTATGATTTAAGAACGCATTTTAGAAAAGTATCAAATTCGTTTATTTTTAAAATCACTCCAAACGCAAACGCTGTGACAAATCTTCGGTTAGAATTAGATGAAGTAAAGATCCTAATCCCTAGAATGGAGGTTAATCCAGTAATAGAAAGCAGTCACCTAAAAGGTTTAGAGAGTTACGATATTGAATATCAATTCCAAAAAAAGGAGGTTACAACATTTACTATTCCCGCTCAAACCACAAATTACACCCAAACAAACATATTTGATGGTAAAAAACCCAAATTAGTTATTATCGGTTCTATAACAAATAATGCATATTCGGGAGAATTAATTAGTAACCCCTTGAAATTTGAACATTTTAACCTTAGACGCGCGGAACTGATTGTAGACGGTCTTCCAGTAGGTGGTGTAATATACTAGCCTAATTTTACAGATGGAACATACATTTTTGAGTATACTCAATTAATGAAAAACATTAATACATATATTAACGGTTATGGAGGTAATAATATAGACCATGAAGCCTACTTAGGTAATTGACCACTCATATCCTGGGACCTAACCGCCGACGGCTATGTTAGAGATCCGCAACCATCGATATATACTAACGGGCAATTAAAATTAAGATTTGCCAAACCGTTGGTTGAGACCATAAATATAATCGTTTTTAATATTTATGATCAATCATTAAGTTTAAATAGCAGGAAAGAAATACATATCGATTAAGTATGTTATCTACAGAGGACCTTGATATGTTTCCAGCGGGTGGTCACTATTTGGGAGCGTTTCCATCTAACAAATTACCTAAATTAGATAATAATAAGCGGAGAGATTATGGGTTAATAGTAAATACCGATAAAGAGCATCTACCCGGGGTTCATTGGATAGCTATATATATACGAGATAATGAGGCTGAATTATTTAATTTGTTTGGACCAAAATATCCAAACAGATGTATCGAAAAATGGCTTGAGAAAAATTCAGCAAGGTGGCGTACTACCCGGAAACAATTTCAAGACCCCAGGAGGACCACATGTGGATTATACTGTCTTTATTACTTGGTAAATCGAATTCACACAAACTATCCAATGAGAGCGTTTACAAATAATGTGGAAATAAATGAAATAATATTATATAAATGGCTTGTTAATTATTATAAAATAAACCAACAAGCGTTGTAATTAATCATTTAACTTTTGTTTATCTAAATATATTATCAGATAAAATGGATAATATTATTTTTGTTGATTTTCAATATTATACGATAGACAATAAGGAATATCCGGTAGTATTTAAAGAATTTACTATATTCGATTCTAATTACACCAAAACTAATGTAAAGACGTTTTTAATTAAAGGTCCACCTAATATTAAGTTATCAGCATTAGATAAAGCCCACGTAAACAATTTACGGGACATGACTTCGCATTTACCTTGGGATTACGGTGACATTTCGCAAGATGACTTTAAAAAGTACATGAAGAGACATTTAAAATATAAAAAAAATATACATGTATTTGGGTTGATGAAGCAGGCAATATTAGTTTCCCAACTTGATGTTCTCGCACCAAATTCGATGGAGAAATTGGGGATATGTTCGCGCTTTTAGACCTTTGGCAGTTTAACCCGCCAAAGGTCTAAAAGCGCGAACATTAAAGGATATATGCTTCTTTATTGCAGTAAGCAATAAAGTTGAAAGTACCGGTCAACCGGTACATCTGTAGGTCAGTAGGCCCAACTGCCAGAACCGGTACCAGTAGGCCTGACTACCTAACCACCCGGACGGTACCTACAGCAGTACAGGTACAGCAGTATTATTCGATTTTGATTATTATATACCAGTAAGCCTTAATAATTAATCAGGGACTGCAGCCCTGGTTTTTTATTGAGATTTTTACTTATTTCTGTCAAGTTTTATTTGTTTGTAGGCCAGTATTGAACAGAAGGCGTGTAAACCTCATCAGATTGTACAGACAATTTGTAGGCTGAGCTGTTGTCTGGCTGTTATTAAGTCTGAACGGATTGCAGTGTGTGTAGAGCACTTGTCCGATTAAGTACGGTTAGGAAGTAGGGGCAGCCAATGCGGTAAGGTAAACCCCCAACTAAAGAATAAGTCGCACTACTGGGTTAGAGCGCATACTCCCTAATCATTTCGAAGTCTGCATGTCCTGTGGTTTATTTAGGCTTGAGAGTAGTCTGCCATCGTTTAGTCTGTACTTTGTTTGTGTAAGTCTGTACGGGTAGCGTATAATTTTATTTAACCCTTCCCCGGTAACGTGGGGTAAAATAATACCCCAAGGGGATTAATTTTGATATTTTTCAACAATCTCTCATATTATGTATGTCCAGCTTCATAGTATCTTCTAAAAAACTTGTAATCTAATGATTGTGTGGGTCAAACCCATAAAATTTTGTTTATGAAAAATGTTATGGGCCTTTAATTTGAAAACAACTTAGTTAGGTAAGATGGGGTATAAAAATACCCCATAACGTTATGGTGCTGGTTTAGTGGTACTTTGTGACTCATTTTGGTGTCATTGGAACCACAATGGTCGATTTAGTTGTACTAGACTGCTAGACAGTTAGAGGCATGTTTTAACTTTTGACTTTTAAGACCAAATTATCAGTATTATGAAGCTACTGTATTCTGGTATTGTGTATGGCCTGTATTTCACAAGCCAAGACTTTGGCCTAATCGCGATAGATTGTTAAGTATATGTGAATAATTCTTATTGTAGGTTTTCATAGTGGTGTTCTGTCCTTTTGGGTCTCATTATGGGTTCATTGTAACTGCAATAATGTATAATTTAGTTGGACAATAATCACATTTAATGACCAAATCATCAGTACTTTTGCAGTCATGGTGTAAATTTCATATTACAATTCAAGATCTTCTGCTATTGCGAGGTGATATAGGGCATATCTATATATATATATATTTCACCTTGTTGACTTTCAGTGGTGGTATTTGACTCATTTTATGCTTCTTGGAACTGCAATGGTATACTTGACCCATAACACCACTAAAAAACCTAAAATGAGAAACACTCTCACACAGCTAATGCTTCACTATGATAGTATCTTGTTGCAAAACGCCCCATCGCGACATTAACGATGATCGCGATTGTAGTGGGATAACTTTTGTGGCATTGAGCGTTGGGTAGACTTCAACCAAATTGAAAAAAAAAATTCACAACTTATTTTTTCACCATTTGGCAAATTCTGGGAGGGGGATTGCAAGTGTTTTTCTGTTTAATGTTACTTAAAATGTCTTATCAATTTGGGGTATAAAAATACCCCACGTTACCGGTGAAGGATAATTTTTTACCATACCGGGGCAGGGTTAAATAATTTGTAGGCTGGATGGTTGTCTGGCTGTTATTGGGTCTGAGCGGATTGCCGCGTGTGTAGATCATCTGTCCGATTAAGTACGATTAGGCAGTAGGGGCAGCGAACGCTGTAAGGTAAACCCCCGACTAAAGAATAAGTCGCACTACTGGGTTAGAGCGCATACTCCCTAATCATTTCGGAGTCTGCATATACCGTAGTTTGTTTAGGCTTGATAGTAGTCTGTCAGTGTTCGGTCTGTATTTTGTTTGAGTAGTTTGTACGCGTAGCGTAATATTTATTATTCAGAGTTTATGCGATTATTCGCAACATTCAAGTCCCCAAGTTTGTTCCTACAGTAATTGTGTTTGTTATACATACCGCTATAGTTAAATTAACCCCGGTACTACACGGGCTGCTCGGCGTAGGTAAAGACTGGTGATTTTGTGCATCGGTCACTCCAGCAGATGCCGTGGTTCTTTTAGCTGTTCAAGTATATTTAACTACAGATTATCTGTTGTACAAGTACTCGTACCTAATTTAGGGTTTAGTGTACAGTACTTTCCGAAGTAATTATTGTAGGCATTATATCTGTGTTGTAAAGTGGTTGATAGGCACATTCGATTAGCTCTATTAACTTCTAGGTAGGAACACTCCGTGATACATAACGTAGAACCTATAGCGATACGGCTATAGGTCGTCAGGCGGTGGTATTTTCCTATCTAGACAACGCAGTGTATTCACTACTACTTATTATTTCAAATACCGTAGTACTCTGTCCGTTGTAATAACCGGTTATCTAACCCTTTGTTAGGCTGGTTTGTAGACTTCTTGTAAAATTACCCTAAAAATTCGTATTTTGTGTTTTTTGTAAATTTTTGCATTTATTTAGAGATTGTAATCTCACCCGAATTGTACGTAATTTGTAGTATTAAGTAACTTAGGTAAATTAGAATTATTTGTTTTAGTGTCCTATACGTAACACTTCACTAAAAGCGCACCGCTTTGTGTAGTGATTACCCCAGAAATAATAACATTTATTTCAAACATTGACTAAACCCATTAAAACGGGTATAAATATATTATAAATCAAATCTAACGATTTATAAATAGTAGGCCTACCATAAAACCATTAGGTCTCAATATCAGTTGGACTACTGCTCAAATAACGGTAATAAAGTAAGTAAAGTAACAAAGTAACCCTTAAAGTTCAGAAATTCAATTATTCTAAAATAATTGATATACCAGTATTTACGATAGGCCTATTATCTTATTTCTATAAATCTAGGCTGAAATTATACCGGTACTTGTAATTAATTCTATTTCAGAATTATATATCCTACAAACTGTAAGCTGTATACCGGTATTCCAGATAGGCCTATTATATATTATATATATTTGTGCTAAAATTATACCGGTATTCTGTGATAAACCTAGTCTGTAATAATAGTTATATATACTATAAGCATACCGGTATTCTAATATATTATATATATATCACGCTACACTGAGTAGCAGTACCGGTAATTAATTACTAGGCTAGCAGGTAATACTGAGTTACTAGACTTACTCAGACTGTAATACAGCAGTAGACATTCAACGGTATACATAGTCATGTCTGATACTAAGCAGAACCTGTCAGACAGTTTATTAGATGTAACTATCTGCGACTCAGATAGAGACGTACAAACGTCTGGTCGTAAATCCAGTTCACCTCCCACTGTGAGGAAGGTCATCCCTCCAGTAGTAATAACAGAACCTAGGCTGGTCCAACATCGTAGGTCTATCATAGGCACTCGAGCTCAGGTCAAGCGGGACCAAAAGGCAGCGGAACAGCAACAACCCGCTAGTCAAGAACTTATTCCTCAGCGGCCCAGCAGCTCCAGTAGTGAGGATACTGTAGAGCTGACACCCGAGCGCGGAGCAGAGATGACGGATGCGGTTTATACGGATCCCCTTCTCATCCTTCCTGCAGCCGTGCTCGCCAGGTTATTGATCGCGGTGGAAGAACACCAGATCGATTGGGCGAGGAGTCAACGATCAACTAGAGATAGCTACGCGGGATACACGAGTGAAGAACTGAAGTCTATTGTCGAGTCGCAATGGAACTTCCCCGGACCCGGACTCCCGTTTGATTTATCAGAAGCTGCATGGGAAGACATACACCGGATGGGAGTAGCCAAGGAAACCATCGATCCAGCTGTATGGAAGAGGTCCGCAGCCGGATACGCCCAGGGATTCTTCAGCTCTATGGAGCGAGTAGAGAGACAACTGTTTCAACAACCTCAAGGACCTCAAGAGCAGGGATCGCTGCTTTATCAAGTTAGAGAAAGAGTTCTACGAATTAGGCTAATCTTATCCGCCTTCGAAGAGGCTTCTAAAAGAAGACAAGACACGTCGTTGCAAGTTGCCGTGAAGACTTGGTTTCAACGGGTGAGTCGCCAGGTTCAAGGAGCAGCTCAGTGGAAAGCTCAGTTGGAGGAGCGCTCAACCCATGGAGAATCAACAGACGCTACTTTTTCCCAAGTAGAAAGTGAAGCGACGGCAGAGAAACCGCATAAGAGGGATGCCATTGACATCTATCTGTCGGACTATCAACGTTTTTTAGGTGATGACGAGTTGAGGAGAAGGTTAGAGGGACTTAGCCCTAATAGTGAAGGAACCAAGCTTGTGTTGGATGCCATCGATGTGGAAATGAGGGCTGCGAACCAGGCTAAATTCGATGAACAACTCCGCATCGTTAGAGAACAAGAAGAACAAGTAAGGAAAAAACGTATAGAAGACAGAAAGGCCGCAGCAAAAGCAGAGGCAGAGGCAAAAGCGGCAGCAGCTGTATACATATTTGGTTAATGACTCAATCATATTATATGCTAAAAGTTACCTAATTTTTATACCAAATGTATACATATTGGTTAATGACTCACTCATATTATATGCTAAAAGTTACCTAATTTTCACACCAACTGTATACATATTGGTTAATGACTCACTCATATTATATGCTAAAAGTTACCTAATTTTCTCACCAACTGTATACATATTGGTTAATGACTCACTCATATTATATGCTAAAAGTTACCTAATTTTCTCACCAACTGTATACATATTGGTTAATGACTCACTCATATTAAATGCTAAACGATACCTAATTTTTACACAAACTGTATACATATTGGTTAATGACTCACTCATATTATATGCTAAAAGTTACCTAATTTTCTCACCAACTGTATACATATTGGTTAATAACTCACTCATATTATATGCTAAAAGATGGATAATACTGTACACGAATCTGGACCGAACTGAACCGAACTGGATCGAAAGAGTGGCGAATGTGAGCGGATTCAATTCCGCCTCATTACCCTCATAAAATGGGAAGTGGCACCTTTTCAGCAATGTTGGAGATACGAGATTGGTAATAACCAATTTCGTATCACAACCAACACTGGGGAGAACACAAACCCCAAAGCCACACAAAGGGAGGTTAGAGGTCAAATCACCTCGGGAGAGGAAACAACCAGCAGGGGCCAACAGGGGGGGAAACACTCCCAGAGAGGGGAGAGGCGTGAAGTAGATTATTAGCCAATAGGGGCGAAGGAGGGCATCCACTGGGTGAAAGGCCACAGTAGTATAGGAGTAATTATACATATATATTATCCTGCTACCGGTCTGAGAATCAGTTATCCAGTTATCAGCTTAGTGCAGACTGGTGACATTCGTCACCGTCACCAATTACCAGTCAGCTACATACCGGTACCCAGTTATTATACTTCAGTCATTGTGCTATTATTATTAGGCCAGTTATTCAATATTGACAACATCAGGAGACAACATCGAACTCCCATTGTTTTCCCACATCGCCAAACTGCCAGCACCACCCCTATAACAAACAGGTGACGCGTAGTCGATTTATCCGGTTGGGATCCCTTGATCCCGTCACAGCGAACTGGACCGCCAAATGAAAGATAACCTAAAAACAACCATCCATGCAGACAGGTGAAAATTAATATTGAATTTCAATTGGTCTTTTCATACATTATAAATTTAGTTGCTTATTAGATGTCGCTAAATTAAGATTACTTGCTTCACATAAAACACTGCTGTACTCATTTTACCAGTAGGCCTACCAGTAGCAGGTATCTGGGTTTATAGTGTTTATAGATTGCGGTATTTTGCGTACCGGTAGTTGTATTCAATGCAGCAATGAATGACAGTACCGGAAGCCAGAGTACACATGGTAAATTCGTTAAATATGTAATGTAATTCATTAAATTGAAATGTAGGCTACCGGTAAATAAATAATATTGCATATAATAAATTTAAATAAATAAATACAGAAATAGTAGTGCCAGATTTCTGGCGTTTGTTAAAAACACTGAACAGCAACAGCAGAACGATGCCGATCAGCCGATCCGGACTGCCGGATCAGAAAGAGGGCGACGGAGTCTATTAAACCCAGGACGGTGACGGCAGGCTGGCGGAGCCTATTAAACCCGGAACGATGGCGACGGAGTTTATTAAACCCGGGAAGATGACAGTGGAGTCTATTAAACCCGGGACGATGCGACGGCTGGACGGAGTCTATTAAACCCGGGACGATGACGGCGGAATCTATTAAACCTAAAACGATGGCTTCTGATTCTGCGTCTATTAAACATTTTACTGGTTTGTGAGATCGACCTGCCAATACTAACTACTGCTTTCTCCGAATTCCTAGTAATATATTTTGATCTTAATAATAATTATTCAACCAACATCAATTATTTTAAAGGCCAAAAAGTCTTGTCAATGTATAAAAATGGTAAAGACTAAATAGCTTAGAATTATAATTAATTTTGTTGTTTATACTGTTATAATTATTTATAATGTAACGGAATTATATCTTTTGGCAGTCTACCGTACTGTATGAGCGACCATGATGATAAAAGGAAATGTTGCCGAAATATTTTCACTTAATTGCAGATAGAAGGGGGGGGGGGGGGGGGGGGGTCTTTAGATGCAATCAAAATTCTTCCCTCTCCAGGTGAAAATCGACGCAAATAACAGCTGATTACTCCTAAAATAAAACTGTAACCTGTTCTATTGTGTTTTATTTATTCCTTTTTGTTAGAATAACGTGCCACCGTAACCTCCTAATTTCCCTTAATAAATAATTTACCATGAGACATGCTAATAATTTGCCGATGACAGTATTTGGGTCAATTCCCCATCGCGATCATTGCCAACAACTCTGACTATGTATAAAGTAGTATTAAGCGGCTCTCTAGTTACGTAATAAATATTCGAAAACACTAAACTATTTACGGCGAGTAAAATAACTTTTTTTGAAGAAGATTTTTAGAATGTTATTACACTCAGATTTTACTATTAAACATAAAAAATTATTACTATTAAACATAAAATAAAAACAACTATGAAAATGTAACAATCAAAGGCAATACAATATTAAAGCACAAACAATCAAATTTAAATTATTTAATAATTAATTAATTATACACAATAAATTCAATAAGACCCTCCTTCACTTCCATGCTCAATTCGGATTGTGCCTTAAGGTAATCGTTAATTGTCGACTATAGTAATGTCGACTTCCTCAAATTCTGAGTTACACGACATACAAATATGTCATGTCAAAGTCAAGGAAAATTACGATAAGAATAAGTACTTTCTTGTCTGATCTATTGTAAATTTATAATCTGCAATCTACATCCTACACAGTAATTAATTAGATAGGTTCCACCAGCAGGCAGCAGACACTGATTGATTCTTTGAGAAAGCTGAAAGCGTGCAGGGCAGGGCCAGCGTTATATTAACAGATTCAACGGCTTCTTCCAATGGAGACACGAGACACCAATAACCGAAAGTAACGGACCGATAATTTGTTCTTGCATGATTGCCGACGACCCATTGCCCATCCACCCCGACTGAGCTCTCAGTACGGGTACGGGTATCCCCGCCCAAAACAACCAAGTCTCTATCCGCCTTGAGAAAACGAGAAACTCGATCGAAATGCCTCGGGGGGGGGGGGGGGGGGGGTTATCCATCCGTAATCGGAATCGCCGACCACTACGGCACTATGGATTATCCCCGTACCCGTAGAATTCCCGGTCCCGCAGGCTGCAGCTTCCGACCCAATTCGATTTATTGAATTGGAATTGGACTCCCACTTTCGCGCCGCAGAGAATGTAATCCTGTTATCTGGTGCAATACATGTCTGTCAGACGCAGCCGGTCAGCCCTCCCCCAAGGCGATCCGGTCCGCCGCTAAACCCAGATCGCATCGCATTCCTCGTCGACGTAAGTCTGACTCTTCCTGCCGCACTCCGTGCTCGGAGTATGGAGTAAGAAACTCGGCAGCAGCCCGCATTACGATCCGACTGACCCAGTGTAGAAAATATAATCAAACATTACTGCTTTCATTGCTGCATTGAACAGTTGAACACAACTATCGGTACGCAAAATACTGCAATCTATAAACCCAGATACCTGCTACCGGTAGGCCTACTGGTAAAAGCAGTACAGCAGTGTTTTATGTGAAGTAAATAATCTTAATTTAGAGACATCTTATAAGCAACTAAATTTATAATGTATGAAAAGACCAAATGAAATTCAATATTAATTTTCACCTGTTTGCATGGATGGTTGTTTTTAGATTATCTTTCATTTGGCGGTCCAGTTCGGTCCAGTTTGCCACTCTTTCGATCCAGTTCGGTTCAGTTCGGTCCAGTTCAGTCCAGATTCGAGTACAGAACTATCCCTAAAAGATACCCGCTTCTTTGATTTGCTGGACAATTAGTGAGGTTGCGGGAATTTTAAAATGTTTTTAATCAATCAAACAGTGATAGTTTTTCTACATCTATTCAAATAGTCGGACGTTATTAGTAAGTGCTTGCTGTAAATTTCAGTAACTTTTACTTTGAAATTTTGAGATTTGAAATCACCATTAAATTTTGCTCTAGAAGAAATATAATAACAAAAATCTGAAATTATGACCCAGGGGTAGGCTCCTCTAATCTCCAAATTTTAGTAAAATACCAGATTTTCACCTGTGGTTAAATCAGTATGAACAGCAACAGCACAAACAATACAATTAAAAATAAAATAAAAAATTCAGTAGATTATATGTAAATGAAGCAAGAGTTAGTAGGAACCTGGAAGGTATGAACCCCGAGGGACAGCACCATCCCCGAATCCAAGGCCTCTCCATGGTCTACAACCGCCACGCTAACACAACGAATTCGATCTCAGCAGTGCGAACTGAAGGTGTCTGCGTACACCACCCATCACGGTGGGGTATCCGCACAGACGCATCC
The DNA here is from genome assembly GCA_032718475.1 of Nemertoderma westbladi. Taxonomy (NCBI): domain Eukaryota; kingdom Metazoa; phylum Xenacoelomorpha; order Nemertodermatida; family Nemertodermatidae; genus Nemertoderma; species Nemertoderma westbladi. The sequence goes on from JAUCBJ010007968.1 coordinate 49,133, forward strand.
CAACTGAAGGCGTCTGTGTACACCACCCATCAGGGTGGGGTATCACACAGGCCCATCCCTTCACGCTGGGCTACCAGCGTTTCGGCAAGGTGCCTTATAATCTCGGCATCCTTGCACCAGACCCCATCTGTGTGGTGCCAACGAGAGGCGTGAACGAGTACCCTCTGGTTGACCCAGATTCCTCTCGCCAAGAAATCAACCCTAACCCCTCCAACCTCGTGTCTGTGATCATCGTCATCGAGACGACCAGTATATCTATTCCACAACTATTTCAATAGTTATCATATATTATTATTACCTATTTACATATTATTCAAAACTCAATTATTAAAATTACTATTAAAATGTTATCTAAAATAAATATACTGTAAATAGGATAAACAAAGATTGTTGCGGAATTACTGAAAATAAATATTATATTATTATAATGACCAAGTAAATAATAAGTAAAATGTAAAAAACAATCCAGCAGAAGATTAATTATGGTAGGAAATCTATAATAAATTAAATAAAAAATAAATGAATAAAATAGTATACAGTTGACATTTTACTACTGAAATATAATACTACTCAAAGACGTTGTAAGGCCATTGGTAGAAGAATCTATTGTGCCGAGGATCGGATGGAAGCGGCATTGCCAATATGGGATGTCGATGATAGAGACGCTGAAGGGGAAAGTGGTGAGACCTAGGTTCCGAGGTAGTAGTGGAGTGGTTTTCGTCCAATCTCCTTCAGGAATACCACTGTTTCGTGGTGGCCCATCCGAAGGTCTCAAAAGCTACGGGAGAGAAATATGTAGACAGTATTTACGAGATTTGGCAACTACCGCCTCCAATGCCATGCCACCTCCACCAGATTGACTTGTAGCAATGTTGCTGGGTGTGAGCGAATCACACACTGTGGCGTCGCAAGCGAGCATGCAGCCATGGTTCCATGGTATAGTAGTTACCACATCGCTGACACGATATACAGTGTAATCCATCCAACTCGTCTGGTTTACCACAGCGAATGCAACCATGGGGTGGCAATGGAGATGCAAAACTGCGAGGTGCTGAGTTCCAACCGGAGGAACGTTGCCGAGACTGTCTCAAGCCAGCATCCAGCAACACTGCAGTTGATCAAGTTCAGTCGTGCAACTTAAGATGGTGTGGACGAATAGAAGAGGTTTAGCAGGTTTTCCTGGATGGATGTTCGCAATCACATACTGTGTAGGGTGGAGGTGGGTTGATTTCGTCTGTGGGGACTGGACAACGCGAAATCTCCTCAGTCGTTGAGCACCCAGGCTCAGGAGATATAGCATTCTACATTTACAGTTCCCACAGACAAACCCAGCACCACCTACGGATGAGACCCCTAATCCGGGGCGCCTGATCAGCACTGACTGCTGTGGAAGTTAAGAAGACGGAAGGTGTATACTGTATATGTATGACTCGATGTATATGTAGGCGTTCAACCTTTTGGCCTCTAAGGACGCCCACTAAGTTAATGGGGATAAGAAATAGTGTCAAAGTTGAATATGTAGCAGCTCTTCATCCACCGTTCAAAAGACTTTTAACCACCTTTAAGAAGTTTAGAAGTATGGGGCAGTTTCAGTGGTCAAGTATACTTAGATGACTATGTCAGTATGGCTATGTCAGTTTTCTTAGTTAAAGATCACAGATCATTGTGTTAAAGTTTCAGAGTTGTAGCTTTTTAAATAAAAACAAAGATTTGTGTAATGGTCCCCTTAATCTCATGATTTTTACAATAACACGAGATTTTGAAGGTTCTCGCCTTAAATTTACTACCAACCTGGTAACTGACATGAATCTTGATTTTCATCCTCTGACAATGGGCATTCAATAACATTATTGTTACACATAGCGCATACGTCATCGGATCCAACAATGGAGTTACATCTCATTACAGCGGCGAACACACCCTTACAATATAGATATTAGGAATTTTAGAAACATAGAAGTTTATTTCTCTTGATTATCCACAATGTCTTTAAGATATATATTAGGCCTACACCGAAATTGTTCTAAAAAAAGAAAAATTTTTTATAAGTAGATATCGACAACTTAAAAAATATACATATAAAATATAAAGATATGTAACATCCATATAAATTCCAAAAATCCCAAGGTCAAATTCCATAAATAAAAATAAATAAATAAAATAATTATTATATAGTAAAAATGTAAAAATAAACCTATAAATCAGTTATAAATAAGCTTATTTTATAACCACAACAACGACAGCTTTCATCGGGAGAGTTGATTTTTTCGTAAAACTAAATATACAATGAAAGATTTATATAAAAATGACACAAATAATACTAATACAAGATAGATGGCGATAGATTTATGATTTAGCTACAAACGAGACATATTATAAATTGCGCAATATGATTTAAAGCAAAGCCAAGTACTAACCACATGAGTTAAGCTAAATTTCAAATACATTATAAAAAATTTCTTACAAAATAAGAATCTTTTTTTTTTAAACAAAATTTATAATTCGTTACAACGCAAAATTTTTAACTTAAACAATTTTTTATTTTTGAAATCCAATATCCTTCAGGGACTCGACTTGCAGTTAATCCAAATAATCTAAGTTGTATTTCTGGAGACTTATATTTATAGAAAAAGAGTTATGAAAATAATTTCTTGTTATTTATCGGTAAACTAACCGCATTTGCTGTTGGTATCGGCCTTCGCATGGCATAGTGGCGGTGAGTAATGAGCGTTACATACAATATGAGTATATGGCTCACAATCACAACCCACTTCATCTTGACACCAACCCACATTTAGAGTTACAGTACCGCCATCATTGGTACAATGGGAGCATCTTCCGTTACAGGGTATAGAAGCATCCAAAACCTACAAAATCGTGAATATCAAATTAATTTCAACAAGTAAACCAACTAACAGTTCATCGGCAGCAGTGCCAATAAATCCAAAGATTATACAGAATAAGAAGTATTTTTAATGATATTAAATCTTTACTAAAGTTCATCTTATTGGCCATATTGGCCATATTTCGCTTTGTTCATAGTTCTAGCTCAAAACAATTGACAATTTTACTCAAATAATTCTCACTTACACCAGCAGCTGCATTATCGGAACAATCGGGCAATTCTTCTACAAGGTCTCTCACATCATCTGGAAGGGCACAGAGACCATTCCTGCAGATTCGACCATCCAGACAGGCACTGCACCTGGTACCTTCCTTGTAGAATTGTTCCACTTGCATGTTCTGATAAATTATAGAAATTTAAGTAAATCTAATCTAATCTAATCTAATATCTGTCTGTATCATTGAAATGTTTAATTTATGTCGCAACCGACATACTGACTAACAGGTATACAGGCTAACAGGTCTTACACCGCACAAACTAAAGAGTTTATGTCTCCCTTAACTTACTGAATAATATTCAGTAGTAGAAAATTAACATTTTTTTATCCAACCCAACTCCTCACCTCAGTTTACCTTATCTATAGAATATAACACTATCAGTACAGAGTATCTTATAGAATGAACTTACAAAAATACACATATCATAGTCAGCATGTGAGGGGTCACACCAAGGCACTAGAAGGTTTACACCAGTGTAATATTCGCAAACTAAAAACGCACAGGTCGCACCCCTGGCACATGCGAGTCTACTCAAACCTTCCCTCATTATTTGGGCGAAGTGTCCGCAGGCCATCCAGGCAGGGAGGTTCTGTGGATTATTGTTGGGGAATCCAGTACATTCCCAGTTACTCATGTTGAAAAACCTGGGGGATAAAAACTTATTGTAAAATAAATGAAATTAAAGAAATGTGGAAAATTTTACATTTTTAGTGATATTTAATATCATCCAAAAAAATTATAATTTCACACACTTTACAGTACACCATAAAATACAGTAAATAATGAAACATTATTGCCATTGTTAAAGTATTGAAGTTAAAGGAAACATTTAGTGCCTCCAATAGCGGTATAGTAACCTAGGTAATCTTACCGAACTTCGTCATAGAAACCAAACAAGGCTGATTCCAGAAAGTCAGATCTTCCATCACCATGAGTATTCTGACCTAAACCTCCAGGGTATATACTCTGGTAATACAAATATTCAGATGTATTATCCATAATACCATGCTCCATTGAACAACTAAAATAAATCAAATTGTATAAGTTTAAAAGATTGAACTGATTTTCCATATACATCACATAAAGGCAGGTGGTGAATGGGGGTGGGATGGGTGGGTTGAGGCGTCTAACATGTAACACTTATTGCTAATGTGCATAAAGAAAACGTCATCAAATTAAACAGTCAGCTGAAGCCAGAGGCGACGGATCCTCTTTCTATAGCAGCTAGCTACCCTAAAGAATGTGTGGGCACAACTTCGTTTCTCCAAAGTATCCGTTATGTTGGTCTATATGTGTCAATTCAATTCATTATTTATACTACTACTACTACTAGGTCGAGCAAACTCGGACAGTGGAAATGAGATCCTTCCAGGCTTCCCGATTCTCCATAGTTGTTGCAATTTCGTTTCTCCTAAGTTCAGTATCCCCTTCAAGTTGATCTACTGTATATATGTTATGGCCAGTCGTCCACGACTACGCTTTCCATGAGTTGGTTGCCAGAAAAGTAGATCTGGTATGACCTCGTCTTTACTTCGCCAGTAGTGTCCACTGAATCTTAATCTGCGTTCATGGAGGGTGGTTGATACAGGTGGTATTGTACCATAAAGCTCGGCGTTTGTCATGTGTTGTCTCCAGCTTATGTTTAGGGCTGCCCTTAGTAGTCTTGTGTAGCAACCATCAATTCGTTGTTCAAGTGATTTAGTCAGTGTCCAGGTCTCCCCCGTATAAAAATACACTTTCCACTGTGGCTCGAAAGAACTTAGTCTTCAGGTGCCTGGAGAGATCTGACTTCCAGATGGTATCCATTTCTGATAGAGCTACCCAAGATAGCTTTCCTAACTTCTATGTCCTTTTTGGTACTCTCTATCCGTGATCCAAGGTACTGGAAGTCGTCAACCTTCCTTAGTTGATTGTCAATGGTTGTCAACTTTCCAGTACTCTGTTAATCTACAGGAGCTAATAAACCAACAGGTTGATGCCATCAATGATGCTGATGACAGCAGGCAATCATCCCAGGCATGGAAATCGATCAATCTGCTTACTGGGCGGAAAAGCCAACCAACCACCAAGGTTAAGGCTGAATCACCAGCCGATCGCCTTAATGGTTGGAAAGCCCACTTTGAAAAGCTCCTCAATAATGACAGGGTATTGCCTGATAACTTTATAGAAGTAAAAGTGTCTGAGTCTGTACTCCCAGATATTCCCATTGGCGATATCTCCTTTGCAGAAGTGAAGGCTGCTGCAAAGAGCATTAAGACCAATCGTGCCAGTGGAGTAGATGGTGTTCCCCCTGAGGTCTTTAAAATACCTGAGTGTTTAAAGCTCATCTATCCCATCATAGTAGACATGTACCGTACAACAAGAGTCCCACAAGAAATGAAAACAAATAAGTTGGTGCCAGTTCCCAAGAAGGGCAACATAACACTCTATGGTTCTTTTCGGGGAATCTCATTGATCTCGATTGCTGCAAAACTATACAATAGAATTCTATTAAATCGCATCAGGGATCCCATTGAGAGACTGCTACGTGGAAATCAGAATGGGTTCCGTAAAGGTCGTGGGACCATGGAGCCCATTTTGGCACTTAGAAGGATAATTGAAGAGTTATCAAAAAAGAAAGACAGGCATCTGGCTGTTATCTTTGTTGACTTCTTCAAGGCCTTTGATTCAGTCTCTCGCTCACGTATGTTCAGCATACTTTCATTATATGGGATTCCTGATGAAATTATTGCAGCAATCAGATCAGTATACGATGGTTTGACAACATTTGTGTCTACTGTTGACGGTGACACAGAACCATTTGAAGTGTTATGGGGCGTCCTCCAAGGAGACACACTTGCACCATTCTTGTTCATTATTGTGGTTGACTATGTTCTACGCATGTCCTTAGATCATCATAATGATGATGGGGTGATGATAACTCCACCTACTGGCTCCAGAAGTCGAGGAAATCCTGCCAAGTACCTAACTGATCTAGACTTTGCTGATGACTTAGGAGTACTCTCAGAATCATTAGAGGGAGCCCAGCGGCTCCTCAGCTCATTAGAACATGCTGCTTCTAGTGTTGGTCTTTTTATTAACTCCAGAAAGACCAAAATTCTGACAGTTAACTTTGAAAGTCCTCAGCAAGTCTCTGATCGGATGAGCATAAGCTCAAAGGATGGTATGCTTGAGCATGTGGACGACTTCTGTTACCTGGGATCATGGATCCGGAAGTCAGGTGAGGACCTTCGAATACGTAAGGGAAAGGCATGGGCAGCCTTGAATAGGCTTTCCAGGATTTGGAAGTCACCTAGAATTAATCGGAAACTTAAGGTCCGATTATTTAGAGCAGCAGTAGTTCCAGTACTCCTCTACGGGAGTCCATGCTGGGCTCTAACTGCTGAGGACACCAAATCTCTGGATGGCACATTCACAAGAATGCTACGCCGGGTACATTGTGTCAAGTACAATGCACACATCTCCAACCAGACACTATATAACATTGGAGGTGTCTCATTGGTTCCCCCAAGCTTGACACTAGAACAAAATCGCCTCCGCTTTGCAGGACATTGCTTTCGCCGTGAGGACCAGCCAGTGCATAATCTTGTACTTTGGCAGCCTCATGGAGTGAATAAGCATGGTGGACAGCCCATGACTTTCTTGAGACGCATCTTAAAGGACACTGGCCTTAAAGATGCGGATGATCTAGCAAATGTCATGGGTGATAGGGAGTTGTGGCGGTGCAATTTTGTTGACAAGCCGGCACAGCATTCTTAAAAATGCAGCTGCAATGCAGCATGCCGATCCTAGTAGTAGTAGTCAACTTTCCATCAACATTAAAGGTCATGAATTCGGTCTTGGTAGCATTTATATGCAATCCAACCTCCTCCATTCCCTCTCCACTTTATTTAGTAGAAGCTGTGCATCTGCTGGGGTATTAGAGAGCAGGGCGATGTCATCCGCAAAGTCGGTGTCTGTGACTGTAGTCGCCGGATATCTACTACTTCTGCGTTCTTGAAGTGTAAATCCCAGGTCTTCACCCTTTGTGGCTGTCCTCATTGCGTAATCCAGCACAATTACAAATAGTAATGGTGCTAATGTGTCACCTTGCAGTACCCCAGCCAGGATTGAGAAAAACTCAGTTTCACCATCTGGTGAGAGTACCTGCGCTTCTGTGTCACAATATAACAATCCAATGCCAGCATCAATTACTTCTGGTATTCCATAAGCTCTTAGGATTTCAAGCATTTTACCTCTATGGATGGAGTCGAGTGCCTTCTTGAAGTCCAAAAAAGTCATGACTGCGGGGAGATTCTTCGACTTAATTCCTTCAATCAGTCTCCGTAGTGCAAGTATCTGAGCTATTGTTGATCTACTTGGTCGAAATCCGTTTTGGCTCTTACGCAGTAGTTTCTCTATGTGAGGCCTAATCCTATATAGAATCATTTTATTGTATATTTTGGCAGCTACCACAAGCAGACAGATCCCACGATAGTTTGTTGGTATAGCGAGGTCTCCTTTCTTGGGGAGAGGCTTTAGTTGATCTTTAGTCCAAATTGGTGGTGGCTTTTCCCCTTTTAACATCCGGTTGCAAACATTCAATAATGGTCTGTTTAGCACTCCTGTTTTCCATATCTCCGCTGTGATTTCATCTAATCCACTCGCTTTATTATTGAACATGCTTTTAATGCTTCTTTGGAGTTCGACAGGTTTCACACCTGCCGAACTCAAAAGAAGCATTAAAAGCATTTAAAGCTGTTTCTATAGGTAGTGCCTTCTCATATATTTTCCTTGTAGGGCTGACCTCGGGTTTCTGGGGGATATGCCTCTTAGCTGATTCCTTGTGGGCTGTTATTATATTCTGGTATATTGAATCGGTGGACTGGTCTTCATCCATTGACTGAAGTGCTTCAAAGCGGTTTTGAACTTCTACTGTGTAAGCATCCTTTACTGCATTGTCAGTTCTGAGTTTCTCCCAGTCATTGTTGATTTGCTTGCTTGTCCTGGGTTTGCTGGCTCTCAAACTGAGTCTGATCTCTGCAGTCACAATTCTGTGGTCCGAACCATTTAGGTTGAACGAGCTGTATGCCTCGCAGTTGATCATGCTGTTTCTCCACTTTTTGTTTATAAGGATGTAATCCAGTTGTGCTTTGGTTCCATTAGGATATTCCATTGCCAGAGCGACCATGTCACCCTGTTTGTTATGTGCTTTCAGTGTGCGTGTCTTCATTGTAGCAATCTTTAGTGTCTTTTTACATTTCAGCAGGTTGGTTCTTCTTTCTTCTCTGTCTTCTTTTCTTCTTTTTTTCTTCTTTCTTTTCTTCTTCTATTTAGTGAGAAAAAATGTCAAAATCGACAAACTGAGAAAAATGTTGTTTTATACGCAAAGAGTAATAAATAATATAAGTAATAAATTATGTTATTGAAAAGTTATGTTTTGTGGTGAAAAAATTATTCAATGGTGAAAACCGATGTCACCACATGAAAGCCCCTCTATCAAACTGCAAAAGTAGAAAAGCTTCTGAAAAACTTCTGAAAATTTTCAGAAAATTTGAAATTCTTTCACCGCTAGGGGTGATACTCCCCTTCTTAAGTTGGGTCAGTACAGCAGGTAATGAGAGTCCCGACTCAAACAGACTACAGCGGCCAAGAATGCAGTTAAGGCTGAATCTAGGTCCCTGAACAGGCAGTACTCTGTTAATTTACAAGAGCTGATCATTGATGCTGACGACAGCAGGCAATCATCCCAAGCATGGAAATCGATCAACGTGCTTACTGGGCAGAAAAGCCAACCAACCACCAAGGTTAAGCTGATCGCCTCAATGGTTGGAAGGCCCACTTTGAAAAGCTCCTCAATAATGACAGGGTATTGCCTGATAACTTTACAGAAGTAAAAGTGTCTGAGTCTGTACTCCCAGATATTCCCATGGGCGATATCTGCAAAAAGAATTACGACCAATATTGACAGTTGAATAAGTGATGGCCCCAACCCAGAAGACTTTAAAATACCAGAGTACCAGAGGACATGGATTATAATGTATAATTTATGTATAATATATACTACTAGTCCCTCAATTTTGGTCAAAATTTCTTGAAACCAACATTTTTGGACTCAGCGTGATCGACTCTACAAAAGTTATCTTATAGAATTTTTAATTAGCCAATTTTATTTTAATTAATTAATTTAATTAATTAATTATCATATTTTTAATTAAAAATGGCTAAGTAGAAAAAATGGTAATATTTATCAAAATTCCATAAGACAACTTTTAAAGAGCTTCCAAAGCTCGATCGAATGAGCCATAAACGAAGAAATTTGGCTGAAAAATGACGGAGGAGTAGTAATTTGAAAATGAAAAATGCCTTTCAGAGAAAATGCCCTTCAAAGTTTAAACTGTCCCACCAAAATTGGTGTCTGTTTTCTGGTTGGTTAATTATTTCCGGCACGAAGGATGCACACCAACGAGCTAAAATGTTCATTACTGGGGTTTTCGGGGTTGCTGATTTCATTTCAGAATTTCCGATTCTCTCTCAGTTCTAATTTTTGGTGGAATCTATTCTATCTGTCTGTCAGTCTTCTGTCTTTCTTACAATTTGACGGACAGACCGTCATACGGAAAAACAGTGATAACTCGAGAACTGAAACAGGCCTCACTAAGCGGTTGTCAGATTTGTAATCCTCATTAAATTCTGCTCCAGGTGAAATAAAGAAACAATAAATTGAAAACTTTACCTGAGGGGG
>JAUCBJ010007969.1:0-24554 GCA_032718475.1 Nemertoderma westbladi
AGATTATATAATACTGTCAGTCGAATAATACATTAGGCTTACATAGCAATAAAAATTAAACCGTCGAACCCAATCTCCCGGGAATATCCAGCGGGTGAATGGTCGCGCACGGATTGGTTTCGACTAGTGTAGTGAATCAAATACTTGTCATAGACTAAAAAGCGATTTATTATCTAGAAGACATTCTAATTTGGCGGGTTAAACTGCCAAAGGTCTGAAAGCGCGAACAAGTACATTGGTAATATACTCTACACTGTGACCGGTAATTGCCGGTAAATGCCTACATATGTCTGCCTGTACAATGTACAGTCTGTCAGTCTGTACATGTCTCTACAGCACTAGGCCTACTGCAGTACTGGAACAGGCTGACAGGCAGACCGCTGGGCTAGTAACAGGAACAGGCCTAACCGAACAGCTGATCGGGCAACTCTGATCAGGTAATTTATTTTGGAGGATATGGAAAACCGCCATTTAATTTAAATATGTAATTGACATCTTACAGTTGTATGATTAAGTCCGGTACTTTCCCAAGTGTGTTATTTTTTGGTGTAGATTTTAATTACAGCTGTGTTCGCCTATGTTCCACCTGTATTCTATTGTGTTCTGCTGTGTTCTACTGTGTTCGGCTGTGTTCTGTAAAAAGAACTATCCCTTTTCTAAAAATTAACGAATTCTTGGGAAATTTGGCATGAATGATTATTGTGTTATATGTTGATATGTAACATATGTTGATGTTGTATGTTGATATTGTTGTTATTATATGTGGAACATTGTCTGTTCTAACCGCATTTCGGTCTATCAGGCCTCATCAGTAGCGCTAAAGCAGATCAGCCTTCCCCTGACTCTGGCGGCCTGATCATTAAATCCACTTATAACAAACAGTCAGATTTAATTCACCATCATTGGTGATCTTCCACAGTAAACACTTCCACTCTGTTTCCTAAAGGAATGCCTGTTCACCACCACCATGGCTGATCTTCCACAGTAAACACTTCCACTCTGTTTCCTAAAGGAATGCCTGTTAACCACCATGGGTGATCTTCCACAGTAAACCCTTCCACTCTGTTTCCTAAAGGAATGCCTGTTCAGTACCATGTGTGATCTTCCACAGTAAACACTTCCACTCTGTTTCCTAAAGGAATGCCTGTTAACCACCATGGCTGATCTTCCATAGTAAACCCTTCCACTCTGTTTCCTAAAGGTATGCCTGTTCACCACCATGGGTGATCTTCCACAGTAAACCCTTCCACTCTGTTTCCTAAAGGAATGCCTGTTCACCACCATGGGTGATCTTCCACAGTAAACCCTTCCACTCTGTTTCCTAAAGGAATGCCTGTTCAGTACCATGTGTGATCTTCCACAGTAAACACTTCCACTCTGTTTCCTAAAGGAATGCCTGTTAACCACCATGGCTGATCTTCCATAGTAAACCCTTCCACTCTGTTTCCTAAAGGAATGCCTGTTCACCACCATGGGTGATCTTCCACAGTAAACACTTCCACTCTGTTTCCTAAAGGAATGCCTGTTCATCACCATGGGTGATCTTCCACAGTAAACCTTTCCACTATGTTTCCCAAATTACCATGGTTCCCATTTATAGACCGGTGACGGATGAAAGTCTGGGTAGAGATAGTCTGCAGCATTTAAAGCACCGTGCCCAAACTTACTGTACTATCGTACACCACCACCTGTTCACCATCATGAGGTGATCTTCCACAGTAAACCCTTCCACTCTGTTTCCTAAAGGAATGCCTGTTCACCAGAATAGGTGATCTTCCACAGTAAACCCTTCCACTCTGTTTCCTAAAGGAATGCTGTTCAACACCATGGGTGATCTTCCACAGTAAACCTTTCCACTCTGTTTCCTAAAGGAATGCCTGTTCTCCCTCATAGGTGATCTTCCACAATATACCATTCCACTCTGTTTCCTAAAGGAATGCCTGTTCACCACCATAGGTGATCTTCCACAGTAAACCCTTCCACTCTGTTTCCTAAAGGAATGCCTGTTTACCACCATGGGTGATCTTCCACAGTAAACCCTTCCACTCTGTTTCCTAAAGGAGTGCCTGTTCACCATCATAGGTGATCCGGTACTTTCCCAAGTGTGTTATTTTTTGGTGTAGATTTTAATTACAGCTGTGTTCGCCTATGTTCCGCCTGTATTCTATTGTGTTCTGCTGTGTTCTACTGTGTTCGGCTGTGTTCTGTAAAAAGAACTATCCCTTTTCTAAAAATTAACGAATTCTTGGGAAATTTGGCATGAATGATTATTGTGTTATATGTTGATATGTAACATATGTTGATGTTGTATGTTGATATTGTTGTTATTATATGTGGAACATTGTCTGTTCTAACCGCATTTCGGTCTATCAGGCCTCATCAATAGCGCTAAAGCAGATCAGCCTTCCCCTGACTCTGGCGGCCTGATCATTAAATCCACTTATAACAAACAGTCAGATTTAATTCACCATCATTGGTGATCTTCCACAGTAAACACTTCCACTCTGTTTCCTAAAGGAATGCCTGTTCACCACCACCATGGCTGATCTTCCACAGTAAACACTTCCACTCTGTTTCCTAAAGGAATGCCTGTTAACCACCATGGGTGATCTTCCACAGTAAACCCTTCCACTCTGTTTCCTAAAGGAATGCCTGTTCAGTACCATGTGTGATCTTCCACAGTAAACACTTCCACTCTGTTTCCTAAAGGAATGCCTGTTAACCACCATGGCTGATCTTCCATAGTAAACCCTTCCACTCTGTTTCCTAAAGGTATGCCTGTTCACCACCATGGGTGATCTTCCACAGTAAACCCTTCCACTCTGTTTCCTAAAGGAATGCCTGTCCACCACCATGGGTGATCTTCCACAGTAAACCCTTCCACTCTGTTTCCTAAAGGAATGCCTGTTCAGTACCATGTGTGATCTTCCACAGTAAACACTTCCACTCTGTTTCCTAAAGGAATGCCTGTTAACCACCATGGCTGATCTTCCATAGTAAACCCTTCCACTCTGTTTCCTAAAGGAATGCCTGTTCACCACCATGGGTGATCTTCCACAGTAAACACTTCCACTCTGTTTCCTAAAGGAATGCCTGTTCATCACCATGGGTGATCTTCCACAGTAAACCTTTCCACTATGTTTCCCAAATTACCATGGTTCCCATTTATAGACCGGTGACGGATGAAAGTCTGGGTAGAGATAGTCTGCAGCATTTAAAGCACCGTGCCCAAACTTACTGTACTATCGTACACCACCACCTGTTCACCATCATGAGGTGATCTTCCACAGTAAACCCTTCCACTCTGTTTCCTAAAGGAATGCCTGTTCACCAGAATAGGTGATCTTCCACAGTAAACCCTTCCACTCTGTTTCCTAAAGGAATGCTGTTCAACACCATGGGTGATCTTCCACAGTAAACCTTTCCACTCTGTTTCCTAAAGGAATGCCTGTTCTCCCTCATAGGTGATCTTCCACAATATACCATTCCACTCTGTTTCCTAAAGGAATGCCTGTTCACCACCATAGGTGATCTTCCACAGTAAACCCTTCCACTCTGTTTCCTAAAGGAATGCCTGTTTACCACCATGGGTGATCTTCCACAGTAAACCCTTCCACTCTGTTTCCTAAAGGAGTGCCTGTTCACCATCATAGGTGATCCGGTACTTTCCCAAGTGTGTTATTTTTTGGTGTAGATTTTAATTACAGCTGTGTTCGCCTATGTTCCGCCTGTATTCTATTGTGTTCTGCTGTGTTCTACTGTGTTCGGCTGTGTTCTGTAAAAAGAACTATCCCTTTTCTAAAAATTAACGAATTCTTGGGAAATTTGGCATGAATGATTATTGTGTTATATGTTGATATGTAACATATGTTGATGTTGTATGTTGATATTGTTGTTATTATATGTGGAACATTGTCTGTTCTAACCGCATTTCGGTCTATCAGGCCTCATCAGTAGCGCTAAAGCAGATCAGCCTTCCCCTGACTCTGGCGGCCTGATCATTAAATCCACTTATAACAAACAGTCAGATTTAATTCACCATCATTGGTGATCTTCCACAGTAAACACTTCCACTCTGTTTCCTAAAGGAATGCCTGTTCACCACCACCATGGCTGATCTTCCACAGTAAACACTTCCACTCTGTTTCCTAAAGGAATGCCTGTTAACCACCATGGGTGATCTTCCACAGTAAACCCTTCCACTCTGTTTCCTAAAGGAATGCCTGTTCAGTACCATGTGTGATCTTCCACAGTAAACACTTCCACTCTGTTTCCTAAAGGAATGCCTGTTAACCACCATGGCTGATCTTCCATAGTAAACCCTTCCACTCCGTTTCCTAAAGGTATGCCTGTTCACCACCATGGGTGATCTTCCACAGTAAACCCTTCCACTCTGTTTCCTAAAGGAATGCCTGTTCACCACCATGGGTGATCTTCCACAGTAAACCCTTCCACTCTGTTTCCTAAAGGAATGCCTGTTCAGTACCATGTGTGATCTTCCACAGTAAACACTTCCACTCTGTTTCCTAAAGGAATGCCTGTTAACCACCATGGCTGATCTTCCATAGTAAACCCTTCCACTCTGTTTCCTAAAGGAATGCCTGTTCACCACCATGGGTGATCTTCCACAGTAAACACTTCCACTCTGTTTCCTAAAGGAATGCCTGTTCATCACCATGGGTGATCTTCCACAGTAAACCTTTCCACTATGTTTCCCAAATTACCATGGTTCCCATTTATAGACCGGTGACGGATGAAAGTCTGGGTAGAGATAGTCTGCAGCATTTAAAGCACCGTGCCCAAACTTACTGTACTATCGTACACCACCACCTGTTCACCATCATGAGGTGATCTTCCACAGTAAACCCTTCCACTCTGTTTCCTAAAGGAATGCCTGTTCACCAGAGAATAGGTGATCTTCCACAGTAAACCCTTCCACTCTGTTTCCTAAAGGAATGCCCACTCTGTTTCCTAAAGGAATGCCTGTTTACCACCATGGGTGATCTTCCACAGTAAACCCTTCCACTCTGTTTCCTAAAGGAGTGCCTGTTCACCATCATAGGTGATCCGGTACTTTCCCAAGTGTGTTATTTTTTGGTGTAGATTTTAATTACAGCTGTGTTCGCCTATGTTCCGCCTGTATTCTATTGTGTTCTGCTGTGTTCTACTGTGTTCGGCTGTGTTCTGTAAAAAGAACTATCCCTTTTCTAAAAATTAACGAATTCTTGGGAAATTTGGCATGAATGATTATTGTGTTATATGTTGATATGTAACATATGTTGATGTTGTATGTTGATATTGTTGTTATTATATGTGGAACATTGTCTGTTCTAACCGCATTTCGGTCTATCAGGCCTCATCAGTAGCGCTAAAGCAGATCAGCCTTCCCCTGACTCTGGCGGCCTGATCATTAAATCCACTTATAACAAACAGTCAGATTTAATTCACCATCATTGGTGATCTTCCACAGTAAACACTTCCACTCTGTTTCCTAAAGGAATGCCTGTTCACCACCACCATGGCTGATCTTCCACAGTAAACACTTCCACTCTGTTTCCTAAAGGAATGCCTGTTAACCACCATGGGTGATCTTCCACAGTAAACCCTTCCACTCTGTTTCCTAAAGGAATGCCTGTTCAGTACCATGTGTGATCTTCCACAGTAAACACTTCCACTCTGTTTCCTAAAGGAATGCCTGTTAACCACCATGGCTGATCTTCCATAGTAAACCCTTCCACTATGTTTCCTAAAGGAATGCCTGTTCACCACCATGGGTGATCTTCCACAGTAAACACTTCCACTCTGTTTCCTAAAGGAATGCCTGTTCATCACCATGGGTGATCTTCCACAGTAAACCTTTCCACTATGTTTCCCAAATTACCATGGTTCCCATTTATAGACCGGTGACGGATGAAAGTCTGGGTAGAGATAGTCTGCAGCATTTAAAGCACCGTGTCCAAACTTACTGTACTATCGTACACCACCACCTGTTCACCATCATGAGGTGATCTTCCACAGTAAACCCTTCCACTCTGTTTCCTAAAGGAATGCCTGTTCACCAGAATAGGTGATCTTCCACAGTAAACCCTTCCACTCTGTTTCCTAAAGGAATGCTGTTCAACACCATGGGTGATCTTCCACAGTAAACCTTTCCACTCTGTTTCCTAAAGGAATGCCTGTTCTCCCTCATAGGTGATCTTCCACAATATACCATTCCACTCTGTTTCCTAAAGGAATGCCTGTTCACCACCATAGGTGATCTTCCACAGTAAACCCTTCCACTCTGTTTCCTAAAGGAATGCCTGTTTACCACCATGGGTGATCTTCCACAGTAAACCCTTCCACTCTGTTTCCTAAAGGAGTGCCTGTTCACCATCATAGGTGATCTTCCACAATAAACCCTTCCACTCTGTTTCCTAAAGGAATGCCTGTTCACCATCATAGATGATCTTCCACAGTAAACCCTTCCAGTCTGTTTCCTAAAGGAATGCCTGTTCACCATCATAGATGATCTTCCACAGTAAACCTGTGGCAATTAAATTAACACAATAATAATAGTGATTCGGTTTAGTGAGGACAAAAATAAATTCAGTAAATATGCATTTTAATGAATATAATAAAGGTAGAAAAAAAATGTTATATGGACGGTGTTATGCAAAAGGGTGTTCTTGGAATCTATCTAATTATGAGATTCTATTGCCCAATCTTACGAGAAAATGCCTTAAAAATACAAGAAAGTTAAGCCACATTCCGGATTTGTGATTAGTCAATGAGTGTTAAACCACAAATAATATTGCAAAAAAGATTTAATCCACATAATAATTGTGTGGCTTGACATCTTTTTGCAAGTAGGCATACAGTATGACACCTTTTGACAATTTAACGTTTTGCCAAATATGAAGTTTTCCAAAACGTGTTAAGCCACATTTTGATCAATATTTCGGAGAAAATTTAATGCTATATTCTAGCACACTAACTTGAAAAATAATTTAATTTTCATAATAATGTTTTCTTATAAAAAAAAAACACAACAAAAACTGGGTAATACAACAACGATCACACACGATGTTAAAAACTTTGATATCGATTATCTCAAATTGAACTTTTGTGGCATAACACCCTTTTGCATAACACGGTCCGTATTTATTTGCGGATAGGAGAAGAGTCGACGATTATAAGTTTGTAGTGGAAATGGACCGTGGTGGTACGATCACAGATTTACGATGTACTATACAATTTACTCACCCAAACGTTCGCATCTTATTAGATAAATAAGTTGAAAGCTGAGGGGGGGGGGGGGGGGGGGGGGGGGGTAGAGAATTGAATTATTATTAGTAAAAATATTTAAATTAACACACACGTTTAATTTCCGCATATTCCGCGTATAATTTAAATATAACATTAGGTGCTCAGCACTGCTCACCCAAAGATATGAATAATAATAATAATAATGCATTCGCGCTCAGTAGTAACAAAACATTTAATACTTGGGTTGATTTGCGCGGCAGTGGTGTGGTGTGGGTTGCCAGGGTTATATGTTCTAGAATAACGAAAAACAAATTAAGAGAGCTGCTGAACTGAAGATTTAAGATGAACCGAGCACGTAATTCACGTCAGGCAAACGAGACTTACCACTGCGCCGGTACTTCACTTTCCGTTCACTAGTACCCAAGGTATTGTCCGTGGTAATTTCCTTCACATTTGAGGCCCGGGTTCTTACCTTGAATCAATCCTCGCGCTCCGGCCCTTCACGATTTCAGGTACGGGTAAATTATTTTTTGTATAATATCTAATAATAAATACTAAAGGATAGTGTAGTCTCTTCTGGTTTTAACATTATTTTACTTTGTCTTCTGGATTAACTCCCCTGACTGCATAAAATAGATTAACTAGATCAACTAGATTATCTTCATCTGGTATTACCTTAAGGGTAGCGCATTTTCTGACCAAAAAGACGAATTTTTGAAACATATCCTATCTGATGCAGAATTTCATGCTGAATCCAAATATGGAAACCGTTTTCTGATATCTTGCTTAGTTTTCGAGATATCTGGGGTAGAAGATACTGGCTCCTATATATCGTGATATCGGTAAAGGCGATGAAGTTTGGGGTTTGCATTCAATTTCTGCAAATTTCTGTGCTCAGTGGGGCCAATTGGATGTCTCTACGAGAAAGAACACAAAATTTTAATTGATAAGGTATTTTTTTATAATTAATGAACCTACTGATCAGTTTATAAGACAACTTCAAGTCGGTCATCGGAGATCTTCAAAAAGTATAATCTCCAGTTCTAGTGGTCGTACAAAGTTCGTTTTGGGCTCATTCGAAAGCTCTTTCTCAGAGAACAAAGTTACCATTTGTTTTAAGATAAAATGGTTGAGAAGCAACATAACATGCATGTTGGTAAAATATGCAAATTTTGTTCAAGTTATGATTGCTCAGGCAGCTTTCAAGCGTTTGCCAAACCAAATGGTAACTTTGTTCTTTGAGAAGAGCTTTCGAATGAGCCCAAAATGAACTTCCACGTACTTACCAACTTCCCGTACATCCACTAGAAGTGGAGATTATACATTTTGAATATCTCCGATGACCAATAAGTCTATTCCGTGTAATCCCACAAAGACCGTAGAGTTGCTTATTTGAGTCCCGACTTTATTCCGGAGACTTGAAGTTGTTTTATAAACTGATCAGTAGGTCCAATAATCATAAAAAAATACCTTATCAATTAAAATTTTGTGTTCTTTCTCGTGGAGACATCCAATTGGCACCACTGAGCACAGAAATTGAATGCAAACCCCAAACTTCATCGCATTTACTGATATCACGATTTATCGGAGCCAGTATCTCCTCTCCCAGATATATCGAAAACTAAGCAAGATATGAGAAAACAGTTTCCATATTTGGATTCAGCATGAAATTCTACATCAGATAGGATATGTTTCAAAAATTAGACTTTTGGGTCAGAAAATGCGCTACCCCCCCCCCCCCCCCCCCCCCCCCCTTAAACAAGGGCTCTTGGTGGCGGTTTTCAAAAGCGTTGGTGTTGGTACTCGTAAAAATTGTTGGGCTAGAAACTATTGAATAAAATAATGGGTAACAAGATGCCCTGAATCGAGTGGCGGGGTGTGTTTTTTGTAAAAACACGTGGAAACGGTCAAAATGGTGGGTTTAAGTAAGCCCGGGATGCTAATTTTGGCCAATCGGTGGTTATTAGCTGCTTCAGGTTTGATGTCTCTACTGATAATTACTTATATTGGTTTCTATGGATAGTGATTTTCGATCTTTTATAATTTTTTGTGCCACAATTATCAATAACAAAAATCTTGTAAGATACATACTGGTGGAGCAACAGTATTATTTCCTTTAACTGATTTTTTACAACTGGCCACCATTTACATAAAAATAACAGATAATTGAGAGCTAACATACATAACACCCTACATATTACACACAGGCCTACTTGTTACAAATAATTTTACAGTTTTTCGGGTCTATATTTTACTAAAGTGACTAAAGTTACTAAAGTGAAACTATTTTACTAGAGTTCGTCACCATATAAATTATACTTTATGAACAAATGTAAATACCCATTTACATTATTTAGTACCCATTAGTATGTTGTTTATCTGTCAAAAGTTCGTTTACAGTTAAAAAAATAATGCTAAAACTGACAAAATTCAACTCATCAAATCAAAACTACTTGAAGGTTAAACCTTCATAAGGAAACCAAATTCCGGCAAAAAGGTTGGCCAACAACAAAAATACTTAAATTGTTGACAAATCCTGGCATTATAATGTAATTAAGTGAAGAGAGAGAGAGAGACTAATATCGTAGGGGAGTAAGATATGTGTGTGGCTGGAACTTCTATGTATCAATATAAACATTGTGTGTGGGGCGAGCCACGAAGTGAGCGAAGCCTTAGCATATGGGTGCCATTGGCGAGTTGTCTGTCGTCGTCATCATCGTCTGTCGTCGTAAATTTTTGATCGCTAATAACCCGATTATTCCTCGATGAAATTAAACGAAGCTTGGTATGTAGGTAGTCCATCAACATTTTAGAAAGAATCTGAAGTTTCGTCAAAAACAAATGAACGCGACGGGGCACAAGAGGACGAGTATTGTGTTGAAGACTTCTGACTAACGGCAGACAACTCGTTAATGGTACCCATATGCTAAAGGCTTTGCTCACTTCGTGCTGCATGAAGACCCCACGAACGTGTCCTACAAGCCCTGCGCACAAAGTCGGTGAAATTCATCTTGCAGTTGTTGTTACAATCCAAATACGCATGGAAATTCTCAACATTTGATTGTGATTTATGAATCCTTTTCTGAGTGAAAGTCTCTGTAAATTTAAAAACTTTTGAAACATTTTAGCTTCCACAAAAAATTTCACCAGTTCGAAATATTGTATTCCAATATTTGCATTCAAATATTGAGCAAGACAGAAACTGGTCACAAATAATAGACACAGAAGTTCCAGTCACGAAAAATTATGTGAAGGCTAAATGTCCAGCAAACAAAAGAAGTCCAGAAATAATAACAATTTATGTCATCAATTCATGTAGTGTTTCTTCAAATAATGCCAATGCGAACATCCCAGACCATCCCACAGCCAAACCCAAGTTCATCATAGCAAAGGACAACCACCTCTGCTTGCTGTGTCGATGAAGCAGTTCGGGCAGCATCTCCACAAGTGAGACATATAGGAACATACCGGCGATGATGCAGAAGATCCATGGAGTGACAGAGGCGTTTCCAGAAGTTGCAGCAATTCCTATAACCATCCCCAGGAAGGCAGTGCTGGCACTGATGCAGTTGAGGAGAAGAGCACCGCGTACAGACATACCTTGCTCGATATAGATGGCGAAGTCTCCAAACTCGTGAGGAAGCTCGTGACAAAGAACAGCTATGCTCGTTCCTATACCTGGGGAGTATAAGTGTGGAAAATATAATGGGTAGAAATCACGCAGTAGGGTAGAATAAATCAAACATAGGTGTGGATGAATAAATGGTAAGTAAGGATGAATATTTGGTTCGATAAATGTAAACTTGACTCAAATGAGATTGTAATTAACTCTAAAAAATGATTCACCGAAAAATAAATTAAAGCCATTAAGTCCTAAGGTCTACATTTGTAGACCCATGCAATATGGTACGGTACTCTCTTAAAAACTGTACCAATTTATTTAGTATTTGCACTGTAAATCAGACTTAGAGGCATGGGAGTACTATTTAATGTAAATTTTAGCCCTCATGTTCGCAATACAAACACCTGACAAAAGCTCAATTTTTGTGAATTTATGCAAAAAGAGTTTGAGTCAATTAAACTCTAATTTTAGGACAAAGGTTGCCTGATGTGACTTGGAGATGCAAATATTATCATCACTGATAATTTAATCACAAATAAATTATATTTTATATTATGATTTTGTTCAGAAATGTAAAAAATGAGGAACATGTCACCAGTATATTGTACCATATACCACTATATGTACGATTCGGTCTATCAGGCCTCTATCAGGCTACTGATGAGGCCTGATCGGTATTGAAGCGGCTATAGCACTAGTTCAACCCCAGGTGGAATGTTTCCTCGTTTGATCAACATCAAAAAATAAAATATCATTTATTACAGTTGCATTAACACTCAACTCCAATTTATTAAATTAAATATAACAGATATGCTATTTTGTCAAATTTGCTGAACTAATGAAAAGGTGAGGTGCAAGTATAATTAAAGATAGCTGGAAGACAAGCTGCAAAATAATCAACGGCTTACTTACCTATAGCTATAGACTCTGAGAAGGCTGCTCCAACAGCCATTCCATCTGCAAAGTTGTGGAATACATCTCCAATTGTTACCAGGACCACAGTTGATGTAAGCCCCTTTAAACACAAGGCTCTGTTACGTGATTCAATCGCCTCTTCTTCAACAGCTATCTTCGCTTCTGATTCTTGATTTATCACATTACCGTTTCTTTTGCTATGGTTAATATTTCCATTGCTTCCAGTACGGCCCATGCCAGCTCCAGTGGCTTCACATTCTTTATCATTGGCTGGATAAACAACATCCTGTGCATGATGATCCTGTTTATTTCCCTTTCGCTGAGAATCCCGCTTAACCTCCACACATGAATTGGGAACTGCAATGTTTCCATGATGTCTGTGGGAGTGGTGGTGGTGGACATCATGCAACAGGATCTGTGATGGCCTCTTGGTAGAGCAGGTAGGGGGGGAAGATGAGACATCAACACAGCTAGAGAATTGACTCAACTCCACTGGTTCAACCTTCTTGAACACGAGTGATTGTACGAGATGTAAGTTGTCAGAGGTAGGAATAACGTCATCTGATTTACCAATGATTTTCCATGAATTGTGTTTCTGTTTAACTTCTTGTGACTTCTGAATAGATTCCTTAGAAGGAATATTCATATGATCATGTACTTCACATTCAAGTTCCATAATTACATGGTTATCATGGCATCTTGATTTCTTTATCGTATCATTCACGCCACTGTTATGGGAACATGCATGAGAGTGACTGTGGTGAACTTTCATACTGTCCATCCACAAATGCATACCCCATTCAAAGATAAAGAAGAAGTACATGGTAGCAATGGTAACAGAGAGTTTGAGTAGGTAATCAAATTCATCCCAATCTATTGTTCCAATTACTTCGTGGTGTTCATCGGGTTCTTTATGGACCTCCGATTCACCATTGCTATGGGGTGTGTGTTCCTCATTGCCATGGGGTTCCTCATGGCCATGCATCCCCATTGCATGAGGAAGTAGATGGAACAATGCATCTCCCGTTAGTGTAGAGATAGCTATAGCCATCATTGCTGCCATTATAAGTTCAAAGGCTCTGGATTTCATTGTTGGGGCAATAATAACACCACAAAAAGCTGTCATGGATATGATGGTTATAGATAAGGTGGCATATCCATAGGTTTCCGCTAATGATGGATGGGTATCCATAATAATGTAGACTGGTGGAGAAAGAGAATCCGTTTAGCTAGAGAGAATCAGCTCTGATCACTGGCTCTGAATATGCAACCGACTAAAAGCCTTACCTGCAGTTATACTGTGAAAGATGTTGAATGGAGAAGAGAAATCAGTGACAGAGGAATGGCGTAGCCTAAAAAGTATTGATTATGAAAATGGATTGAGTATACTAAGATACTATATTGTTACTATTAACAAGAAAATATGAGTTTATGTAATAGTTATGTAACAATTAAAAAGTAATTTAATATATATAAAGTAATGTTACCAAAATATACTATATACTGACTGATAGATTTTGGGGTATGTTATCTTTATCTTATTAAACATGCAAGGAATATGAAATAATTTAGTTCATTGTTTGTGTTGTACAGTAATTTTCATCTAAGACGTAGTGCTCAGATAATTTCGTTTGGGTTGGCAGTATTTGTGTTGGACTGGTATTAATTGTACTTCCCACTACAGGCTACGATAGCTTACTGTATAGGTGCACGCGCGCACGAACCACACATTATTACATACGAAGTGTTTTTTTTTACTTTTTTGATACTGAAGTACTTTAATAATGTAATTCATAAATATCGATAACCAAATTAGTCTGCCATACACTTTACAATTTCTCTACTTTGGAAAATAATTTTAAATATATATAATATTCTAAGGATATTAAATATATATAATATTATAAGAATATTAAATATATATATAATATTATAAGAATATTAAATATATATAATATTATAAGAATATTAAATTGGTCGCCTATTTAATACATTTATTAGTTAATGAAAATGCTCCATAATGCAGTGTTTTACATATGTTAGATTGAGTTAAAATAATAACCAATAGAGTACATACAGTACTGTGTATAACATATTTTCTACTACAGTATAAATTACTTTACCCACTAACAGAAAGACAAAATTTGTATATACAGTATATACCTTTAAGTGAGAAAAAGGGACCTTTTACCTCTTGCCAAAATTTAACACAGATATTCAGACCAAAGTACAATTTGGCATCAAATACTATTTTAAAGTATTTTACTAATTTAAGGTATTCAAGGCTGACAGT
Organism: Nemertoderma westbladi; assembly: GCA_032718475.1. Lineage (NCBI taxonomy): Eukaryota > Metazoa > Xenacoelomorpha > Nemertodermatida > Nemertodermatidae > Nemertoderma > Nemertoderma westbladi. The sequence continues at coordinate 14,079 of JAUCBJ010007969.1, forward strand.
AAAACGGATTAAAATAGTTGCTTACATCATTTACCAACCAATGAAACATGCAAGTAGGGTGGGAATTTTACTGCCAAGAATTTTCCTCTTTGTCTCAAATGCAGTCACCACTTGGCGTAGGTTTGGAGGAATGTACATTAACTATTGTAGTATCAATGTTCAACAATAGGTAATGTTAAGTAAAGCAGCTACTATTAGTTCAGTAGGACTGGTTTGGCAGAAAATGCGTGGGAAATTGCTACATGGCCTGAATAAAATAAATAAAAAAAGAGTTAAGTGACAGCCAATAATTCATATCATGACATACAGGCATTCAAGTAGGGTTTCCTGAACCAGTAACAAACAGGCAGTGAAATCTTTCAATTCCAACGATCCAATGGAATGAATCCATATAGGCCTACGTCAGAAGGAATAATTGATCAGCTGGAATAATTGATCAGTTGCCCCTGTCCAGTCAGCCACTACTGGTTAATTTACCGGTAGCTATTACCTACCGGTGACGTTAGAATAAATTCAATAAGAGAAGAAGGGATGCCCCGCTTCATAAATGCCGGCAAAGGGTAGCAGCAATAATAAAACACGTTCGTTATGCTATGATTGGTTGAATAAATGTATGTGGGCGACGAGACATTTACTGTATATGGATGGAAGTGCAACTCATTTTCCTAAAATGCCGACATTTAGAATTACATTCAATAACTAACGCTACATTAGAGATGGATAACAATAAAACAAACTTTTCTAACAATGACTTCTTTGTGAAAAAATTGTGAATTGGACGTGAAGTTGACGGCAATTTTACAACATTTTAATTTTGACGTGAAAATGTGAAGTGAAAATAACGTGGAATTATTCACAGGAATTTTTAAGGTACAATTCGATATAAAATTGTGCTGTCAAAATGTGACGTGAAGAATTCCACGTAATTTTCACGTCAAAATTTATCTGTTGTGAAATCGCCGTCATTTTTTGCCCATAGAAGTCAATGTTAAAAAAGTTGATTTTGTTGTGGTATTTCTGGTATCAAATGAAAATAAAAGTACTGGAGGCTATAATATTTTTTTCTAATCCAAAATTGACAAAGCTAATGATACTAATAAATAATGATTAACTCTATCAGATTTATCAGATTATTATCTGATAACTAATCTGCCACCCCAGCACTTGAAATACAATAGTAAAGTAAATTAAATATTTACTATGGTGGTGATTTGCCGCCATTTTCCTTTTTTGATTTCTAATGAATATTTTACTTTACTTTTCAAAGTAAATCGTGGTATAGAATGGGAATCAAAATTAAAGTAAATTTGTAAGAGAATAGAAATGAACCTTATTGCCTTAATGTACCGGTACTAACTTTTACTATACTATAGGCCTACAAGTTAAGGGATGATTGGAATGCTTTACAGGGGCGGATTCTAACCAAAAAAACTTCACTCAAGAACACTATCACATATAGTTGTACCGCTATTATATTTGCCTTGAGTACGGTCAGACTGTGGCTGATTGAGTCCATTGGCTATACTTATTTCTCTCCTTTCAGGCACCTCTGGCTGTTTGGCATCTCGAAAAATATAAGTCAATTAATAGGCACCTCTTGAAAAATATTAAGTCAAATAACGGTAAGTCAGTTAAAGCCGAGCTAAATTTAAACTGTCATTTGCTGATTTGAACGAAATTTCCAGACTGACAGAAGGAACCGGCAGACCGGTAGGCCTACCAAGGGTGAGGGTAAGTAAATGTTCTTAGGCCGTCTGGGTGTTCGCTTGTTAGTTATTTTGTATTGTTGCATTGTAATAAAATTATTTATGCATTGCACTCCTTGAGTTGAAGCCAACTCAAAATGGCCTAGCCTACACACATACTGTACCTAACATACACTGTATACCTGTCTAGTCTGTAGAACAGACAACAGCATACTTGTGCTATATGAAAGCTTATATTGCATAATTCTGTAATTGTAAGGCTACCCACCTGCCACCTACCAGTAGGCCCACCTTCGGGCAGTCTGCAGTCTGGCTATTTCCTGCAAATCTGCCTTGAGTAAATGGGGTATATCTTTTGCGTAGAGGTATAGCCTACATAGAGGCTATACATGTAGGTATGTGTAGCCTACATGTAGATGCACGTGTAGGGTGAATGTAGGTAGGTGTAGGTAGGTCTTTAAAAACAACAATGATGAATGAATAGGCCTACACGGGGTACCCGGACCCGAACTTCCTCGATGAGATGCGAATGCGGCGAACGGGGGTGGTACCCGGAACAACCACGAAGAGATGCGCATATGGCGGGCGGTGGTACCCGAAACAACCAGGAGGAGATGCGAATACGTCGAATGGGGGTCCCCTGAATACCCACGAGACGGAGCCTATCAATACTACAGTACTGACAAAGGAAAAAACGACTGAACGATATACCGATACATACTGTAGATCTTATGATCCTGCGGGTTCCGTTCAGGCATAGAGGCTAATGACTTTGTATGGGCCGAACGGCCCGAACCTGATGTTTCCAGTCAAGGAGGAATCGACTAACGGTTAGGGTTAGAGCTCGTCGTCGGTGTCCATGAGGGTCTGAGGATGAGTGGGTGATTCAACAAAACGCTAACAATGATACCGGACTGACTGATTGAACCAGAGTGGCGATGGTAGTCGCTGATGTATATATATTATATATATCATGTATTGATTGTTAGTAGATATTTTTTTATAGTATTTGTTTATTAAATTGTCTTCAATGTCTATATTGATAATATTGTGTGCTGTGCTGATTTTACTTATTTTTCATTTTATAAATCTTGCTGTGGCCTTCTTCTTTCTATTAACTTTCAATGCAATCAAATATAACTGTAAAGCTATTGACTTTCGTGTTATTGTTTTGCTGTTACTTCGAGATGGGATTTGAATCCCATCGGATTACTGATTAATTCCCATCATCGAGATGGGAATACTTTATAATGAAACAGTGTGGTGGTCCGCGGGATAGTGGGAAGGGATGGGACTGTTGCTGGTTGGTGGAATGTGACTGCCTGAAAAATTAAAACAAACAAAACTTCCAGACTTCTATATTTTTACTTTCAAAACAAAACGTCCAAAACATTTCAATGCTGAAGTACTGTTCAAGTCCCATGGATGTATGGTTGATAAACAGATAAAGAGGGGCAGGGGGGGGTCAGGGTTTCTGGTAGACTATAATCCCCGCGATGATGGCTGTTATTGTTTAGGTTACTCTTACTCAATAAACATATAAATCAGAACGAGTTAATCTAATGGAACGATGCCTTTCGTGGCGTTAGCATACTCAAATTTATTAGGGCATAATATTTATGACGAGTAAGGGACTTTAGTATAATCAGAACGCGATGTTTGATATTTATACAGTACTGCAGTATGCAGTAAAACCTGTTGTCTGACAGCAGACAGGTCTGCATGTTGATGTACCGTATTGTACCGTGGAGATCAGAGATTATTGCCATACATCCTGATTGACGACCGTGTATCACGTTACTGCAAGTTGACACATAAATTACATTAATATCTATGGGACTACACCTACCTACATTCACCCTACACGTGCATCTACATGTAGGCTACACATACCTACATGAAGCCTCTATGTAGGCTATACCTCTACGCAAAAGATATACCCGAGTAAATGACAGTTTGAATTTACCTCGCTTTAACTGACTTCATATTTTTCAATAGGTGTGCCTATTAATTGACTTAATATTTTCCCAGAGGTGCCTGAAAAGATTGAAATATTAAGTATGAAGTATGGCCTAAATCAGCCACCGTACTTTAGCGACTTCATCGTTTATTTGTTTTGTTTAGAAAAGCCCTCGCCTTATTGCTACTCTAAAACATCGAATACCAGCTGATGGTTATACCAAACCAGTGAGCCGTCTTGGTAGATATCTTCTCCAATGCTCTTAGTAATGCTAAACTACAAAAGACACAAGAATCAAAACTAATTATTTAATGCAGTAATGCACTCTCCTGATCTAAATACAAGTCAACCAGTGGGTTGCTATTATAAACTGTAGGCCTACATCCTGACGATGCTGTTAATCTACGAATACACTCCGATCTGGAGTAGTGTGCCTGCGGGTGTGGTGCAAAAAAAATATATTTAATCAGAGATTGCTGTATTAGGATAGATAGCAATGGAAGCAGTGCAAGCCAACCTACCTCTAACTTATCGGTTTATCCTGCCACTCAGTTTAGGCCTACAATTTATTGTAGGTGGTTGACAGCTGATCATGTCAACTGATAGTAATTACAGTGTTGCCATGGAGACGTATGATTCCAGGGATATATATTTTATACCTTTTTAATTCTGGTTATGAAATGATCATTTTCGTTATCTTTGTTATTTTTTTTATTTGTGTCTGTCTATGTGTACTCTGTGTATGTGTGCATCCTTAAGTGCTAGCTAATTGAGTGCTGGAGATTCCTCTGGGGAGTAAAGTTCTGGGGGACACACTGAAAATGAGTCGTCAGACTCATGGCTCTGGTTAAAGGGCGTTAAGAATGAAATTTTTATGAAAAATTTTAAATTAAATATATTCTACCCATTAAATGCATGGGTAAAGGAATTCGGCGTTCACATTCCTAAGGCCCTGTGGGCTGACAGATTTAAACAGTACCGTTTTAGCACTATACATTAATATAGATAGGGCAACTAGACAACTGTCAAAGACACAAATACCAATACATTCCGATAGCCCCCAATTGTGGCGAATCTAAAGAGTCAAAATATAAATTAATAAATACCTCTATGAAACAATAAAAATACCTACCAAAAAAATAATGCAGTTATAAATATTAGTTACTGCAGTAACGCATAATCATTACTGCAGTAGCAAATATTTATTACACCATGACCCGTAATATAGTGTCATTTTCTGATGACACGGAACCCCCCCCCCTCCCCCCCCAAATTTTTCTACAAATCTTTATCATATTGTTTGAAATTTGAAACACAACTAGTTCAACTCAACGTGGTTGTTACCATGAAGCCGGAATTGTCTATTTCGCCTTTAAATGTGAAAAACGTTAAAAATGTATTTATTACGCGTTAAAAACATTTATTACGCGTTAAAAACATTTATTGCGCGTTAAAAATGTATTTATTACGCGTTAAAAATACAGTTATTACGCGTAAAAATAATTATTTATTACATGGGAAAAAAGTATAACTTTTTTTCACTATCTCTCGAGGGTCGAGAGAATATTGAAAAAAAATGTTCTACGTTTTTTTCCCATGTAATACGTAATTTTATTCTTAAATTGGTACTTTTTTGTTGCTTAATTCTTAATCAGATAGAACGATATTAGTGGTCCAAAATAAATTGAACTATAGTATTTTACTATATTGCTTCCATAGTTACTGCAATTCATTATAATGTACTCTTCAACTCCTGATGCTGCCTTTCTCAATGTTAAATAATTTAGTGTTCTCGAATATTTATTACGTAACTAGAGAGCCGCTTAACAACATAAACCAATATTGGATATTGAGTTCCGTTTTGGTGTACGCCTTGCAGACACTAAAGTTGCAATAACTTTTGAGTGCGTGCATGGATTTTGCTCAAATTACGTGCAAACCTTTTCTACGTCAATGATCTTTGATACACATTTAATAAAATTTAAACTATTCCACCAAAAATATTTTATTTTACTTTTTTGCCGAGAAAAAAAGTAAAATCAATACAATCCGTATGGGTTACTTTTTTCCCGAGGAAAAAAAGCAACCAACATTTTCTCCCGCTTTTGGTCTAAATTCGAGCGAAAAGCTAACAATTTAAGAATAAAAGCAATTATCCAAAAAATGCGGATAATAAAATATTTATCCAATCATCGATCTAGAAGATTTTTCTGTTGATTTCTCATCATTATCTCATTATTTATTCTAGAACAGTAATTAGGTTGGTAATTATTTATATATTTAGCATTAAAATGTTTAGTTGTAGGATCTTTTGATCAAGTACTGTAGCTAGTATAAGCAAATTTTTGGTAAGATTATTTGATTAACGTTCCGGAATATCACCTTCACTAACAAAGTATAGCTAGTAGGCCCTATGTAGAAGCTAGTATTATTTAATTACACAATGGTGCATTATTGACATCAAATTTCCGATAACTTCGTTACTTTTAGTTCTAATTCAAAGGGGAATATTTTAAAGAAAGATTGAGTGGTAGCTAGGGTGCTCAATGTAGGCCTACCTTCAAGTTATTTAATATAATAATTTATTCTTAATTAATATTAGTATATTTTAATTTTCTAAATATGGGTTAATTTTGGGCAAAAAATCGTTTTTGTCCACATTTTTGCGGAGAAAAGGTGAAATTTAAAAAGAAAACAACATGTTCTTCAAAAAGAAGTCATTTCTTTGTCCTCTTTAATCCACATTTCATCTAAATAGTGCCCTTATTGGGGCTCGAACCCGGTACTTTAGGTTTCAAACTTCCGGTTACCATCAGCCGAGTGTGCGTCCTAAGGACCACTAAGCTACCAGGGCGGTAGAAGATTTATTCATTTATAATTAAATAGTAGAATGGGCATTTATTCCTCGAAAATGAGGATAAAAAGGTCGGTCAAAAAATAGTACTTTCTTTTTGTAAAAGAAATAGTTATATTTATCTATGTTTTAATGAAAAAGAAATACTGATAAATGCAAACCAAAGTATAGAAATAAATCAAAACAGCGAAAAAACTTAATCTACTTATAGATAAATTGAAAAATAATAATTTATTACGTATTACATGTAAAATAAATATACTTATTTTTCCGGTGATCTCGAGATGTATAATTTGCCCAGAGAGCGTAATACGTAATATTATTACAATAAATTCCCTTTTCACCTCCCCTTATTCCCTTTACACCTCCCATTATCCCCTTTACACCTCCGCTTATTCCCTTCACACCTCCCTTTATTCCCTTTACACCTCCCCTTATTCCCTTTACACCTCCCCTTATTGCCTTTTTACCTTCCCTTATCCCCTTTACACCTCCGCTTATTCCCTTCACACCTCCCTTTATTCCCTTTACACCTCCCCTTATTCCCTTTACACCTCCCCTTATTGCCTTTTTACCTTCCCGTATCCCCTTTACACCTCCCCTTATCCCCTTTAGACCTCCCCTTATCCCCTTTACACCTCCCCTTATTCCCTTTTCACCTCCCTTTATCCCCTTTACACCTCCCCTTATTCCCTTTAGACCTCCCCTTATTCCCTTTACACCTCCCCTTATCCCCTTTACACCTCCGCTTATTCCCTTCACACCTCCTTTTATTTCCTTTACACCTCCCCTTATTCCCTTTACACCTCCCCTTATTCCCTTTTCACCTCCCCTTATCCCCTTTACACCTCCGCTTATTCCCTTCACACCTCCTTTTATTTCCTTTACACCTCCCCTTATTCCCTTTACACCTCCCCTTATTGCCTTTTTACCTCCCCGTATCCCCTTTACACCTCCCCTTATCCCCTTTGCACCTCCCCTTATTCCCTTTACACCTCCCCCTATCCCATTTACACCTCCCCTTATCCCCTTTACACCTCCGCTTATTCCCTTCACACCTCCCTTTATTCCCTTTACACCTCCGCTTATTCCCTTTACACCTCCCCTTATTCCCGTTACACCTCCCCTTATTCCCTTTACACCTCCCCTTATTCCCGTTACACCTCCCCTTATTCCATTTACACCTCCCCTTATTCCCTTTTCACCTCCCCTTATCCCCTTTACACCTCCGCTTATTCCCTTTACACCTCCCATTATCCCCTTTACACCTCCCCTTATTCCCTTTACACCTCCCCTTATTGCCTTTTTACCTTCCCGTATCCCCTTTACACCTCCCCTTATCCCCTTTAGACCTCCCCTTATCCCCTTTACACCTCCCCTTATTCCCTTTTCACCTCCCCTTATCCCCTTTACACCTCCGCTTATTCCCTTTACACCTCCCATTATCCCCTTTACACCTCCGCTTATTCCCTTCACACCTCCCTTTATTCCCTTTACACCTCCCCTTATTCCCTTTACACCTCCCCTTATTGCCTTTTTACCTTCCCTTATCCCCTTTACACCTCCGCTTATTCCCTTCACACCTCCTTTTATTTCCTTTACACCTCCCCTTATTCCCTTTACACCTCCCCTTATTGCCTTTTTACCTCCCCGTATCCCCTTTACACCTCCCCTTATCCCCTTTGCACCTCCCCTTATTCCCTTTACACCTCCCCCTATCCCATTTACACCTCCCCTTATTCCCTTTTCACCTCCCCTTATCCCATTTACACCTCCCCTTATCCCATTTACACCTCCCCTTATCCCCTTTACACCTCCGCTTATTCCCTTCACACCTACCTTTATTCCCTTTACACCTCCCCTTATTCCCTTTACACCTCCCCTTATTGCCTTTTTACCTCCCCGTATCCCCTTTACACCTCCCCTTATCCCCTTTACACCTCCCCTTATTCCCTTTACACCTCCCCCTATCCCATTTACACCTCCCCTTATCCCCTTTACACCTCCGCTTATTCCCTTCACACCTCCCTTTATTCCCTTTACACCTCCCCTTATTCCCTTTACACCTCCCCTTATTGCCTTTTTACCTCCCCGTATCCCCTTTACACCTCCCCTTATCCCCTTTGCACCTCCCCTTATCCCCTTTACACCTCCCCCTATCCCATTTACACCTCCCCTTATCCCCTTTACACCTCCGCTTATTCCCTTCACACCTCCCTTTATTCCCTTTAGACCTCCCCGTATTCCCTTTACACCTCCCCTTATCCCCTTTACACCTCCCCTTATTCCCTTTACACCTCCCCTTATTCCCTTTGCACCTCCCCTTATTCCCTTTACACCTCCCCTTATCCCCTTTACACCTCCCCTTATCCTCTTTACACCTCCCCTTGTTCCCTTTACACCCCCCATTATCCCCTTTGTACCTCCCCTTATCCCTTTACACCTCCCCTTATCCCCTTTACACCTCCGCTTATTCCCTTCACACCTCCCTTTATTCCCTTTACACCTCCCCTTATTCCCTTTGCACCTCCCCTTATTCCCTTTACACCTCCCCTTATCCCCTTTACACCTCCCCTTATCCTCTTTACACCTCCCCTTGTTCCCTTTACACCCCCCATTATCCCCTTTGTACCTCCCCTTATCCCTTTTACACCTCCCCTTATCCCCTTACACCTCCGCCCCTTATCCCCTTTACACCTCCCCTTATCCCCTTTACACCTCCCCCTATCCCCCATACACCTCTCTTTATCCCATTTACACCTCCCTTATTCCCTTTACACCCCCCTTACCCCCTTTACACCTCCCCTTATTCCTTTACACCTCCCCTTATTCCCTTTACACCTCCCCTTATTCCCTTTAGAACTCCCCTTATTCCCTTTACACCTCCCCTTATTCCCTTTACACCTCCCCTTATCCCCTTTACACCCCCCCTATCCCCCATACACCCCACCTTATCCCCTTTACACCTCCCCTTATTCCCTTTACACCTCCCCTTATTCCCTTTACACCTCCCCTTATCCCCTTTACACCTCCATTATTCCCTTTACACCTCCCCCTATGTGCCGGATAGAACAGTATCAGTAGGCCTAAGTATCAGAAAAACAAACAATCACGGTTGTCGGCTGCGGCGGGAGCACCTATAGAACAGTATTTAGCACACGGCACAGAAAATCAGGTAGTAAAATTGATATTATTTACAGTTGATTATCCCACTAAACTAAAGTATCTGTAACTGTAGGTAAAGATATTCCTTTCTGCTTCACTAAAAATTGCCATCGTAAAAATATATATATAATTAATTATAAGTTAAAGTTAATACAGGTACTTCATTTAAATCGCATTATGGCATTTTATTTTCAAGTTTAAAAGTTTTATTAATAAAAGATCACATATTATACTGGTACCAGTACCGCACCGTATGGTAGGGGTACAGGTAACGACATAACAGTAGCTTCTGCTGTCTGTATCTTTGATGAATGACTTAATGTTAGGCCTACCTCAACGTGACCGTAGAATACGGTACAATCATACTACTTTGTTACTTTATTTCACTTCGTGAGCACAACATATTCCATCATTCAGTTTACTTTATTTCATGGCGTATTTCACGCTGACTGTAAAATAAAATCAATTTTTTTATTTCGATTATATATTGTGGAATTTAAACTTATCCTTTGGGTTAAAATATATATAGCAATATACTGTATAGAAGACGAATTGATAATTAGAAATGTGTATATGTTTTTTATTGTGTTTGTTATTGTCAAACAATATTAATAAATAACCTAGAATCCTGGGTTTGACGGGGTCAACTTATCCCCACTCTAAAATATATATTTATCTAAAATTTACCACTTCACCATTTTGCTGTAAATTTTTAACATAAAATAGTAAATTCATAATAAGAAATAAGAATAATAAGGCCTTCAGGTTTGGACGTCTTGAAAGACTTCAGT
>JAUCBJ010007970.1:0-25134 GCA_032718475.1 Nemertoderma westbladi
TTAAAATGATATGAATCGTTTGTTTGATAATAGCTATGCTTTCTATAATTTAGCCTACTAATGTTCTTATAAAAGGCAGAAAACATTTCGCTATCTCAACACGGTCTTAAAACACTGATAATAAAGTCCTAAAATCATAACAAAAAGTCCCGTGACTTTAGCTCTCTTATTTTCCAAGAATCCCGTTCAACACATGTAATCAGCAGTGAGACAGGATAATTTCAGTTCAGTAGCTCGGGATTGGTCGAAATCAGAACTAACTCAACGCAGGGCTATGGGTAACTGGGGCAACCTTCCCAAGCCGGCTGGCCAATCGAACAGCTCAGATCCCTCCTAAAGGATTCCAACGCCTTGGAGGGGGGAACTGGTTAGCAAAGAAAACAAATCAGTCATATCCCAGAAAAACCTTTACAGTAGGTTTCAGAGTATTTTAGCGTATGGGGGAAAAACTGGGTTGCGGGGCGAAGGGCCAGTTACATCCCACAGAAGCTTTTACAGGAACCTCCGCAGACAATACAAATAACTTATTAAACAAAAACGGGAAGAGTTTGAAGAAGCATCACTTATTAAGCTCATCGAACGCACGGAAATTAAACCCTGGACCTTATTTGAAAAACAAAAACCTAGCATCGCCCGTATCAACCTTGCAACTTTGGAAAAACATTTCCAAAACCTGCTGGGTAACAAATGTAACCCACCAGACATCCCGGAAATACCATCACGCATCACCGACTGCCGCAGAACTCAACGACGGAGCTTGGTGGGATAAATATTTCTCCATTTGACGCAACACCGCCGCGGCCGCTATGAGGGAGGTGAATACCGCGGCCGCTCCTAAAGCCGCAGGCCATCGCTAACTATATAGGTTAACTTGGGATTCTGGGGGACTTTTCGATGAAGGAACTGACCAAATTTTTTTATTTTCTCACCAGGGGAGCGGCTCGGAATTCTAAGATATTAGCAACTCTAACATTATTAAATCTAACCCTTCGACGGACACGGCGGACAAAAAACCGTCATTTTTCCGACAATTTTAAAATTTTTTTGAAAGGCGCTCTACAGTGGCTCGAAAAAACCCTAGGTTATTGCTTAGCCGACGCCGGGATACGATAGAAGGGATTAATTAGTGAATTCGTTTTTTTTTTCAAAAAAGATTACCACGCCTTTTTTCCGAAAATGTCCGTCAAAGTTGAAAAATCGGACAAAATGACTTTGCGGGATACGCTATAACTCGGCTAATATTAATCGTACGGGGACGAAAGTAACGCGGTTGGAAAGGGGAAGAGTGGTACTACCTTCGTATCGAATGGGGGTAAGATATTTATTATAATTTCGGGTGGAAAAAGGGGCTGTAAATTTGTACGTTTTTGTCCGTCTTTTTTGGAAAACTTATTTCCGAAATGTTTAATTCGACAACGCGGGTAGGAATCCACTAATTCTTTTATGAAACTCGTAGATGACCATTGGGGCTACGTTCCTATCGAATGGGGGTACAAAAAATATGTCGGCAATAGGGGCCAAAAAGGGCCAGAATTTGTAAACTAGTTTTTATCGAATAATTTTTTATTTTTAACTTTAGTTGGTTAAGGTACATTCTATACAGTCAATATCCATACGGGGAATTCAAATATGCTATCGGTTTTGCTCCAAGGATGATATTAAAAAAATGAGGGCCAAAATTATAATTTCGCGCTTCAAACTTGCTTCGCGGGAAATCGTCTAGCTCGAAAACTACTTAACTTACGGGAGATTTGTTTACACAGACTTATAGTGCGTTAAATTATCTATCTAACAGCGTTAATCACAGCGCCGGAGGTATTATAAAACTGGAGCGGCAGGCGATCGGGTGAAATATAATATTTATAAAAAGGGACGAAAAATTTTTTTTTTTAACAAATCGCTATTCCATTATAATTTAGCGCATTGCGCCAAAAGTACCTGTAAAAAGTATCAAATTAACTCCGCTATCTTTTATCTTAACATATATAATTAAAATTACGAATTTTAAGGGTCGAAAAATATCGCGTTATTTTGGCCCTTTTTTTTAATTTTTTTGGGGCCAAAAATAACCCCTTCTCAAAAGATTAAGAAAAAAATTACGGCAAAGAATATACCAATTTTATTGAATTTGGACCACCAGAACCGAAGTTAGAGCGATTTTAGTGAAAAAATAAAAATAATTTTTTTTGCAAAAAAATTAAGAATGGTCAGGTCAATATTGGATTTCGAACCCGCAAACTTAGGTTTCATTAACGTGATTGATAACCACTAGACTATGTGACCAAGAGAATTTGAAATTTTCGAGTGACTATTTTTAAACATCAATAACTTCGGTTCTACAGGGCCGTTTAATCTGAAACTTTTTTCATTGGATAGAGGATAGATAGTAGTGTGTCAAATAGTGTACAACTTGGGAAAAGACGCATGTGCACTTAGTGCAAAATGCACTTAAATAGTGAACATTTTTTCGATATTTCAAACACTGTTATTTCCAGTTCTATTCATCGTAGAATGTTATTTTTTGGATTAAAATGTAGTTTGGAATGATTTCTAACTATAATCGTAACATTTGTTTAACTTTTTATGTCTATAAAGTGACTTAAAATGTCCATGAATATTGTCCAAAATCGCAAATCCAGATTTATTAAATTGGATTTTTGACACTTTTAGCGACTGACACTTGATCATACACCATCGTAGATCGGTAGAGGATAAACATAAGTTTGTTAAATAAGAGCCACCATTACGATCTGCTAAAGTGCATTTGTACAAATAAGTGTGCAAAAGTGCAAATTTTTTAATAAGGTCAAATTATATAGTATTGGGTTATTTTCTTTGCAGATACTTTATTTTCATATTAATATGTTGTTTGAACCTTACTGAGCGCATTAGGGGATATGCGTACAAATAACCGGCCCTTATGAGGCTTCGATTGGGTAAATTAATAAAACATAAGGTTGTATAGTATAATATTCTAAAAACCAGTGTGATATTAAATGCACTTTAAATAATAAATAGAAATCAAATAACAATTGGACCACACAATTAAAAACTCGCACAATTTTGTACTTATTATATCGCTTCAAATTAATTCAACAGTGGATATTTGGGGGAAGGGGGAAGTTACAGTGTGCATTCGGGGGAAGTTTGGTGAACTGCATTTATGCAGTGAATCCAAACTTCCCCCATTGATATATCATATACTTAAGACATGCTAGGGTGACGGGGAAATATTTGTTACTGTCACACTTTGCTTCCATTTATCCTATCCTTTATTATTACCCCAGTCAGATAAGAGATAATAAATCAGTAAAAACTAAACTAAACTGTCTTTCATGCAAACAAATTTCTAACTAAAGATGGGTGAATGACCATGACCATGGAAATAATTTTAAATATAATTGTATATCAACTATTTGGGGAGGCTTCCAAGTTAAACCCGAAAACAATTATTTTGTTACATAGTAAATAACGTTGTATGTTCTTCTTCCTCTCATAATAAAATATAAATGAAATATCTCAGATAGCTATGCCCTGTAACATTTCACAACCAAAATATTTAGGTGTGAAAAGTGTAGGCCTACCACACTCCGCCCAAACAACCGCAAACGCATAGCCAACAAATTTAACAAAAGGTTACATACATGTTGGGTTCATGACGAGATGAGTGAAAATTGATCGCGTAATATAAAGTAAAAAATTAAGAGACGGGCTGGCTCTCCTCCACTTTCTTACCCAATGGATATGTTGTTGTAATAATCTAATATTGGGGCGGCTTTCTCTCGGTACAATGATGACATAACTAGAGAGTAAGTACTAGCCAGTATAAACGATACCTGCAATAGCAAAGCCTGTGGAACTGATAAAATCTACTACGAACACATTAAAGCAAGGTGCTCTTCCATTCATCCTAAACCTTATAACCCTACTATTCAACGTATGTCGTAATATTGGGATGGGAGTATACCAACTACTTGGAAACAGAGTATCATAAAGGTGTTGTACAAGAATAAAGGTGCTATAACTGACCGGGTGAACTACTACAGATGGATCGCTCTTCTCTGCGCTTTTCTAAAGATCCTCACGTCAACAAGATTTACAGGCCACTTAGTACCCCTAGAACAATTCGGTTTCCAAGTAGGAAAATCAACACGCCAAGCAATACACCTACTTCTCAACGATATTTCAACAGCTCTACGCTCTGAAAATGCCAACGACCGCAGGCTATATGTAGCTTTCATTGACTTTCGGAAAGCCTTCGACTTCGTTAACCGAGGAATACTACTGTCTAAGATCCACAGTTTTGGAATAAAGGGCAAATTATACAATCTAATCAGAGACATTCTAGAAAACAGCATCCAAATATATGACGGCCTACAACTATCCAATGCTATACAACAGCTTCGTGGAGTCCTTCAAGGAGATTGTTTCAGCCCAACCTGCTTCTTAATTTTCATCACCGACCGACCTAGCCACTGTTCTCCGATAAATAGCCTCCTCTCTCAAATTCTTATTCTTCGCTGACGACCTTGCCATATATTCGAAAAACCCACTGGATATCCAACATGCCCTAGATGCATTACATGATTGGTGTAAAGCCAACAACATGGAAGTAAACTTGAAGAAAACAAAAATAATCAAATTTAGAAATGGAGGTAGACTTGCAATGATGGATAAATTCACCTATGACGGAAATGGTAAACATAGTAAATGAATATGAATATCTCGGAATTACTCTCCAACCGACACTCTGCTTCACTAAACATATTATTTAGATAAAAAGAAAAAAGCGTATAGCGTCATCGGCTCCCTTTCGAAACTACACCTTCTTTCAATCGAGACTGGCCTCAAAATATACCGAACGGAGAGACAGATAATCAAATTTTGGAGCCAACTACCCCATCCCTGGTCCAGCGTTTAGATCTACAACATGGAAACGCGCGGGACAGACATACAGACACCCACTCTTCTCAAACAAGACTCCATTCCATATACTGACCCCTGACTGCTCCTGTACCTACTGTAAAAATCCATGCGAGGACCGATACCACGCACTATCATGCACAAAATGTCCCTCATTACACGACCTAGCGAAATAATAAACTCTACTACCAGCTCCCTTCCCAACACCTCCCTTCCCCACCCCCACCCCCCTCCTTATTAGAAGTACCCAAAGCTTTACTTTACTTTAACACATTTATTATTTATAGTCAAGCGACTTTCAGTAAAAAACCTTCCCGGTAGGTATGCACTAAAAACCAGTAACAGTACAGCAGTAAAAACGACCAAAACTGGACCTAGGAAGCATGCATCTGCGATCAGCTATCGGCAGACAGCTGACCGGTAGGTTTCGCCTCAAGGAAGACATGCTTCCTAGGTCCAGTTTTTGTCGTTTTTACTGCTGTACTGTTACTGGTTTTTAGTGCATACCTACCGGTAAGGTTTTTTTACTGAAAGTCGCTTGACTATAAATAATAAATGTGTTAAATTAAATTAAATTAACGTTCAAGCTTACTTCCATTATTAATTCTTTACTTTACTACTTGCAATATAATACCCAGTTAATTATAATTTTCTTAGGATGTGAACTATATATCTTTCATAGCTAGGCCTATTTAATCTCCTAAATTAAATCTATATCTCTAATTTGAGGCGCCACTTATTATCCTGCTATGCAATTAAATTCTACCATCCTTAATAATTATCTAATAGCATTGCCTTATTTATTACCATAATTAATAACTGTGTGCATTTACTAGCTTAATTATAATAATTTTCATATAATATTTCACGTTAAACTATTAGTCTAATTATGATTTACTGTGCGCGTACATTCCTATTATCAATATTAGAATTTATATTTACCCCGACTGGGGGTGTATCTTCATGTAAAAAAAATAAATAATAATGTTGACATACTGTAATATGCTAATTCACTCACGTTAGCCCCCACTAGCTTGTGCTCACAGCAATCAATCCTATTATAGATATGGACTTCTCCAACTGGTATACCATAACCTAAATCCACCCACCACCATGCGAAAGGTTCATTGCATTGATAACAAGTATGCGAGCAAGAACCTCCACCCCAATTTCCGTCAGTATTACCGTCAACAGCATTATTCGGACTTCCGGAAACATTCGAATAATCAGTACTTTGACCAGTTGACTTTCCAGCAGCTATGTTACCTATACAAGAACATGGATGTATCATAATATACAAAAGATAAACCAAATTTATTGCCTAGTTTATATGCGCGTCAACAGGAATAATTTGACTACATCATATAAACACTTTATGATGAGGAAATAGTTCAACATTATTTTAACTTCTGAAAAAAGAATAACCAATGTGTCGGTGCATAATTGATTGTATACTATAAAATATATATTGATCACTGATAGGTCTACTGTCACTCGCATTCATATGTATTAATAATCGTATTGCAATATGATTTTTAAAGCATTTTTGTTTCAATTATGATTCTCATTAATAGAGCGCTGGAGAAGAAATAACCCCCTATAGAAATAACTGATACTATAACTTTATTAATTAATAATTATATTATTTAATTACCGAAGTAAAAAACCTTACCGGTAGGTATACAAGGACCAAAGTATGTAAAAAATTAAAAAGCAACAACTGGACCTAGACGGAGTGATCAGCTGACGGCAGTCAGCTGACCGGTAGATTTCGCCTCACGAAGGAAGGCATTCTCAGGAGGCCAAGCCGATAGATATTTAAATGGGAAAGAAGTCTAAATGATGTCGTTCGTGGCGTATCCATAGTTATAACTTCAGGGATAATGACTGTAGAAAGGGTCTAATGCCACGGTTAACAAAAACAGTTTCTATTTATATGGCCATTTCATCCTCTTCAGTAAATAAATTAAAATAACATTAAAACACAATTTATAAACCTAAACCATAATATTAAATTTAACGTACGGTACAACTAATTATTATGCCACCAAATTCCGATATAGACAGTATGATAGGATGTATTAGATTAAAATAATTAGATTTATCGTAATACTGTATGTAGGCCTAGATAGAATTGTAGGCTACATGTGTTTTTTAAGGAATTAGACGTTCAACTGTTAAAAATTTAAAAATAAAAAGGGTGCTAAATATATTGTTGGCTCGGTAAAAATAGGTAACAGCAAAATTACGTATTTAAAAAAAAGGGTGGGTAATGTAAAGACATTAAATGATTAAAAATTGTTAAAAATTGTTGGTTCCAATATTAAGTCGTTGAGTTACAAATAAAAGTGAGGCTGGTAAAAGGGTAAAAAAATTGTAAAAAATGTTGGTTCTGAAATAAAAAATCATTAAAATATATAATTTAAAAGAAAGGAAAAGAAAACCTAAGTCTGCATAAAATTGAGGGGGATAAAAGGACACATATTACTGTTACTAAGTAAAAGAAATCCCTACAAGATTACATATTACAATTTTTAAAAACGTTTTTTGTTTTGGTATTTCCTATTGAATACTAATATGTTCGGCTATAGTACGTACATTACAGCTGGCTGACACAATGTATATTACAGCTAGTAGAGCGTACTGCACAGTTAATTAATTATTAGAGGTGGTGTGAGTTTGTTATATCCAAATGTTAGGTGGGGGCGAGCCATCGGGTCGAAGTTTCATTCTATAGAAGTGGTACCAGTGCTTCAACATTTCAGTAGCTGTAATAATTACGAAGTAACATGCGTCCAGCAATTTCGTAACCACCAGCGTCGTATTCATACTGAAGCATTACTCATTAATTGCCACAGCCCACCCCTCAATAAACTGGTACCACTTCTATAGAATGAAACTTCGATCCGATGCCTCGCCCCCACCTAACATTTGGATGTAACAAACTCACACCACCTCTAATAATTAATTAACTGTGCAGTACGCTCTACTAGCTGTAATATACATTGTGTCAGCCAGCTGTACTGTACGTACTATAGCCGAACATATTAGTATTCAATAGGAAATACCAAAACAAAAACTTTTTTAAAAATTGTAATATGTAATCTTGTACTGATTCCTTTTATTTAGTAACAGTAATATGTCCTTTTATCCCCCTCAATTTTATTCAGCTCATGGCTTAGTTATTCTTTTCCTTTCTATTAAATTATATATTTTAATGATTTTTTATTTCAGAACCAACATTTTTTACAATTTTTTTACCCTTTTACCAGCCTCACTTTTATTTGTAAATTTATAATTCAACGACTTAATATTGGAACCAACAATTTTTAACAATTTTTAATCATATAATGTTTTTAACGTTACCCACCCTTTTTTTTTTAAATACGTAATTTTGCTGTTACCTATTTTTACCGAGCCAACAATATATTTAGCACCCTTTTTATTTTGATTATTTAGTTGAAGGTCTAATACCTTAACAACAAATGTAGCTTACAATTCTATCTCTAGGCCTACATACAGTATTACGATAAATCTAAATATGTTAATCTAATACATCCTATCATACTGTCTATATCGGAATTTGGTGGCATAATAATTAGTTGTACCGTACGTTAAATTTAATATTATGGTTTTGGTTTATAAATTGTGTTTTAATGTTATTTTAATTTATTTACTGAAGACGTCCGTGAGGATGAAATGGCCATATAAATAAAACTGTTTTTGACCGTGGCATTAGACCCTTTCTACAGTCATTATTCCTGAAGCCAATAGATGGCATTAACAGTGTGAAGTACCAAAGGAAGAAGGAACAGGGAATGAAACAAAGAGATACCAGTAACTATCCACTGGGAAGCAGCACCACAAACTTGCGCCAATCACGTTTCTGCTTTTTGAGAATGGACCGGCGAGTGCAAATATAATACATTTTCAAGCTTTTGCAGAACAGGCAACAATGGGTGCCGGGCAATTTCTTTAAAATGTTTATGGAGCTCGCGCAGGTCAGTCAGACACGCGTATTGGGCTCACCACGGGTGTCTTGATGTGGTTATAACTTTTTGTTGGGCACAGCTTTTGCAAAGTCGGCAATGACGTCCAGGTGGGATCGAACTGGTGACCTCCGGGTTGGAAGTCTGACGCTCTAACCATTCAGCTAGCGGCTCAGGTAAAATATAGACCTGGAAATACTATCGGATGCCTTGTATGCCCCCAATTTACCTCCACATGGCCTCCCACCTGTCAATACCATCATATGCTGCTATTGTGCTCAACCCTACAGTAATTGGCCGTCTTTAAACATTCGTTACAATGAAAGGGTTATGTATATCAACCATGAACCATTACGGCCACAATGATTAATTACACACTCTAACTACTAATTTATGTAAGACAGTTACACCTATACAGAAATGCGAGCAGTATGATGTGACTGCTGACTGCTAAGGATGGTAGTGAACAAGGCAAGACCAAGGACGACAGCTCTACTACTGCATCTGGAACTGTAGTAGAGCTGTCCTTCGGCAAGACTGTACAGCTGACTGCCATCAGCTGATCACTGATTGCATGCAACCGTCTAAGTCCAGTTGCTTTTTAATTTTTTACTTACTTTGGTGATTAATTACCTACCGGTAAGGTTTTTTACTTAACTTGTTTGACAAGTAATTAAATAATATAATTATCAATTAATATTAATGGCAAATGGCAAATATACAGTATGTTTGTTTTCCTCGGTTTAAATCTGATTTCCAGCTAGGCCTAGGCCGCTACTATTCAACTCACCAAAACTTTAATACTCACTTGATGACGTTGTATCGCACATTCCGCAACTATTATGGCATTTTTTTTTCATGAAATTAGAGACGCATGGGTCTTTGCCTTTCTTCAAGCTTTGAGCAAAGTTATGACCACAAATGGCTGAATTGTCGTAGCATCCTTCGGGCTCTGTAATATAATAGTTAACAATTAAATAGTCGTATTTGATACTTAGATTAGTTTACATTTTCTTAACTAATTTTTGGATTATTACGTCCATTAAATCAGAATTTTTTTCTAAAATGTAGCTTATATTTTATAGTCTATTAAATCAAAGTAGGCTAATGTTATGTAGGCTAATGTGTTAGAAATTTTGTTTTTAATTACTAATTTTAGTTTTCCGAAAGCTAATTATTGTGTCAGAGTGAGTGTATTAAGATTTGCCCTACTGCAGATTGCAGGTTATTTATAATTTAGAAAAATATTTTTTAGAAAGTTTTCTAAAATTACATCGCGTGGAAAACTCAATACACAATTGCATACATACAGTAAGTGCTGAATATCTGAATTTCGAGGAACTGAAGTTAGTGAGTGACAAATGAATTCATTTTTTTTAATTATTATAATTATATGCCGGTAACCTTTTAGTTAAATAAATTGGGGATAAGCTGTTGCAACTGTAATTATTAATGATGTAAACCTGTTTCATTCTAGCATACTCGAGGCCGTTAGGTCCGCTGTTAGAGATATAATATGTGCAACTTAAGACTGTCCGTTCAATAGAAGTGGATTAGGTGGGATTGTGAGTGTCAGGGGCTAGTGGCTTAGCTGGTTAGCGCTACTGATGAGGCCTGATAGGCTGAAACGTACGTATAGCGCTGGTTCAACCCCCGGTGACGCGCTTTCTCATTTTTTCCACTTCTGAACAAAACCATTTACATTACATCAATAACCGAATAATGGCCGAACAATAAGGTCGAAGGTCGAGGTTGTTATACAAGGTTTTTTTAGGAGAATCCATCATAGCTTGATACGATGGGGATTTGGGATACGTGGGGTTATCAACGGGTATTCTCGACAAATCGTTTTTTTTTGCGCTGCAGTACCATACTAATAACTATTGAGCGACAGTTTTAGAACAGATTAAAGAAGCCGTAAGTATTTACGGGGGTCCATCACGTGTCAGAGGAGATAGGCGCGCGATTGGCAGAGTTTATTATCACAAATCGAGTCGTTAATAGAGGAAGTTATATTGCTGGACCAAGTACTCAGAACCAGCGACGCCTCTGGCGAGATGTCTTTCGTGTAGCTGTCATCTGTTTTACAGCTTTTTTTACTTTTTGGAAGATAATAGAATATTAATATGACTCAGAAATATATTTATCGGCTTTATACATTATGTTCCCTGCCAAGGATAAATTAATCACTTCGGATATTTCCCGTGGGATGGAATGCCCACTGAACATACTACTACTACTAGGATCGGCATGCTGCATTGCAGCTGCATTTTTAAGAATGCTGTGCCGGCTTGTCAACAAAATTGCACCGCCACAACTCCCTATCACCCTTGACATTTGCCTGATCATCCGCATCTTTAAGGCCAGTGTCCTTTAAGATGCGTCTCAAGAAAGTCATGGGCTGTCCACCATGCTTATTCACTCCATGAGGCTGCCAAAGTACAAGATTATGCACTGGCTGGTCCTCACGGCGAAAGCAATGTCCTGCAAAGCGGAGGCGATTTTGTTCTAGTGTCAAGCTTGGGGGAACCAATGAGACACCTCCAATGTTATATAGTGTCTGGTTGGAGATGTGTGCATTGTACTTGACACAATGAACCCGGCGTAGCATTCTTGTGAATGTGCCATCCAGAGATTTGGTGTCCTCAGCAGTTAGAGCCCAGCATGGACTCCCATAGAGGAGTACTGGAACTACTGCTGCTCTAAATAATCGGACCTTAAGTTTCCGATTAATTCTCGGTGACTTCCAAATCCTGGAAAGCCTATTCAAGGCTGCCCATGCCTTTCCCTTACGTATTCGAAGGTCCTCACCTGACTTCCGGATCCATGATCCCAGGTAACAGAAGTCGTCCACATGCTCAAGCATACCATCCTTTGAGCTTATGCTCATCCGATCAGAGACTTGCTGAGGACTTTCAAAGTTAACTGTCAGAATTTTGGTCTTTCTGGAGTTAATAAAAAGACCAACACTAGAAGCAGCATGTTCTAATGAGCTGAGGAGCCGTTGGGCTCCCTCTAATGATTCTGAGAGTACTCCTAAGTCATCAGCAAAGTCTAGATCAGTTAGGTACTTGGCAGGATTTCCTCGACTTCTGGAGCCAGTAGGTGGAGTTATCATCACCCCATCATCATTATGATGATCTAAGGACATGCGTAGAACATAGTCAACCACAATAATGAATAAGAATGGTGCAAGTGTGTCTCCTTGGAGGACGCCCCATAACACTTCAAATGGTTCTGTGTCACCGTCAACAGTAGACACAAATGTTGTCGAACCATCGTATACTGATCTGATTGCTGCAATAATTTCATCAGGAATCCCATATAATGAAAGTATGCTGAACATACGTGAGCGAGAGACTGAATCAAAGGCCTTGAAGAAGTCAACAAAGATAACAGCCAGATGCCTGTCTTTCTTTTTTGATAATTCTTCAATTATCCTTCTAAGTGCCAAAATGGGCTCCATGGTCCCACGACCTTTACGGAACCCATTCTGATTTCCACGGAGCAGTCTCTCAATGGGATCCCTGATGCGATTTAATAGAATCCTATTGTATAGCTTTGCAGCAATCGAGATCAATGAGATTCCCCGAAAAGAACCATAGAGTGTTAGGTTGCCCTTCTTGGGAACTGGCACCAACTTATTTGTTTTCATTTCTTGTGGGACTCTTGTTGTACGGTACATGTCTACTATGATGGGATAGATGAGCTTTAAACACTCAGGTATTTTAAAGACCTCAGGGGGAACACCATCTACTCCACTGGCACGATTGGTCTTAATGCTCTTTGCAGCAGCCTTCACTTCTGCAAAGGAGATATCGCCAATGGGAATATCTGGGAGTACAGACTCAGACACCTTTACTTCTATAAAGTTATCAGGCAATACCCTGTCATTATTGAGGAGCTTTTCAAAGTGGGCTTTCCAACCATTGAGGCGATCGGCTGGTGATTCAGCCTTAACCTTGGTGGTTGGTTGGCTTTTCCGCCCAGTAAGCAGATTGATCGATTTCCATGCCTGGGATGATTGCCTGCTGTCGTCAGCATCATTGATGGCATCAACCTGTTGGTTTATTAGCTCCTGTAGATTAACAGAGTACTGCCTGTTCAGGGACCTAGATGCAGCCTTAACTGCATTCTTGGCCGCTGTAGTCTGTTTGAGTCGGGACTCTTTCTGCGCCTTATGAAGGTCATTTCGGCACTTTTGAATTTTGTTGTCAGTCCAGGGGGCCCTTTTCCTGTTTCGAGGGTATACAGGAACTGTTTCTGCAGCTGCTAACTTAACTGCTTCTGTAAAGGCAGTATAGCCCTCACAGTGATCTGCCGCCTCAGAGGCAAGAGCCTCATACCTGTTGCTCAGCTGTAGTGTGAAGCTGGATCTCACACTTGGCTGTTGCAACAGAGAGGACCAGTCATGCCGCGGCAAGGCAGATTTCGTTGTTCTGCTAGCACGCAGACTAAGTCTTACCTTGGCCACAATAAGGCGGTGATCACTGGAGAAGGGTCGAAGTGTAAATGCATTACAGTCTTGTATAGAGCTCCTGTATTTCCTACGAAACAGAATATGGTCTATCTGGGACTTGTGACCACTGGGTCCACTATGAGTCCATAGCTTTCCAGTTCGCTTCTTGAACTGGGTTCCAGCCGAAAACAATCCATTTCCAGAGATAAAATCCTGAAGATGGACAGAATTTCGGTTAACACTATTGCTATAGACCCAGGGCGATGTAGGTGATTGATGCAGACTTGCATTAAAGTCTCCCAGGAATGTTAAGAATGCATGCTGATCCACTCCATCAGTAGCTGCTTGTAGATTGTGGTAGAAATTTTCCACCTCCTCTACAGGGGCAACACTAGTTGGAGAGTAGCACACAATCAGAACCACCTTAGGAAACTTCTTAGCCAGTCTTCCAGAACATGAGAAGTGGCAACGGATGATGCGGTTAGAGATTTGGTCTATTTTGTCCAATGCTGCATGTGCAGTTGGATTCATCAATAGACCAATTCCACCATTGCCACTATCATCTGCTGACGCGAGGGCGAGTCGCCAACCGCCCCCCATGTCCTTAATCAGAACCTCATCAGTCTGTCCAGTCTGCATTCGGTGCTCTTGAACACCCACTGCGCTAAGAGAGAGCTTATCTGCCAAGGCAGTCAGCTCACCTTGTCGCATTGGGGACCCGAGTGTTAGGGTGTTTACTGAGGCTAGTCTAGTGACTTGCCTCAGATTCACCAATGGCTTTGTTGGTCGGGGTGGAACATGAGAGTAGCCTCCAACTCCAGAATCCCTCTCCCCATCACAATCTGGCCTCCCTGGTGACCCAGGGTTTGGGCCAGAAAGGTCATCAGGAAAGGGACTCAAAGAATTGTTGACTGCTCTCTCTCCAGTAGGGGGTGAGACAGGCAGCCGGTCAGGAGTTAACTGACGCCTGTGAGGCCGATTGTGTCCGGTAATTCCACTGGCCTCTAGTGGCCGGACCTCCGCATTGCTAATGTAATCCATAGTGGGGGTTGGGGGGTGCTTTTTTGCCGAGTCAGCTCTCGGGGCAAATACCACACCCTGGTTTGCCATTCCACAGGGTGGGTGTCGCAATGGAGTCAGATATGAGGCCCATCACCCATATCTACTCTGGCGCACATGACCCACCATTGGCTGTTGCAGCTCATCTGCTGGGTCATGCCCTGTACCCTTGCTGCCAGGCGCAGGTCGCAGTGAAGTGCTCTCAGAGTGGACATGAGAACACTCTACTCCTGACCAGCCATTGGTAGATCACCATCTGCCTGGTCAGGCCATATACCCCTGCAGCCAAGTATATGGGTCCTTAATCCAGGACCAAGGGCGTCCTTATCCCAGAACGAAGGGGGTCCTAGTTACAGGACCAGATTTGCCCTAGTAAAAGGGGTCTATGCAGCTACAGGTGGCACCTCCTTTATGCTGCATGGAGGTGGCAAGTTTTCTTGATCAATGACCTAGAATACCTGACCTGACCTAAATGGAATGGAGATGGAATACCCACTGAACATAACTAACTGGTCACCTACCAAAATGTTTACGAATAGCTTGATTCAATTACAACATGATGGGATTTCATTTAATGAAACATTAACTGGAGATTAAATTGAATCTTATGGTGTAGATGATTCTGACATTGCAAATACTGACGGGGATATGGGAGTTAATGACGTTATATGTAGTACATGATGTCCAAGGATCCGGCGCTGTTTTAGGGGCATTGATGGAGTCTTTACCTGACACTACTATAGAATCCAATGATTATGATTTATGATTTAAATTTATATTTAATTATTAACCGTTCGATACGGTTAATAGAGAGAAACTAATTTGCAAATTATCTTGTCTAGGGGTTAGCCGAAAGTTTTTGCTAGCTTTGTGTACGATTCTAGCCATAAATTTTGTACGAATTTGCATTGGTGCCTATTTGCTTGATCCAATACCACAAACGGTTGGAGTCTTACAAGGGGATAAATTGGGACAATCTTCTTTTTAGTTTATTTATTTCAGATTTACCTTGTTGTATTATTCTAGCAGCCTGCTGGTGTTTATTATACGCAGATGATTTAGTTATAGTAGGAACAAGCATATCCGATATTCAACAAAGCTTAGATAAATTATATTTATATTGTTTACAAAATGATTTAAAGGTAAATATTGATAAGACTAAAGTAGTCAAATTTAGAAGAGGCGGTAAACTCTGTCGTAACGATATTTTATTATATAATGGTGTACATTTAACATTTCAAAACAAGTTTGAATATCTAGGTGTAGTCTTTTCCACTAAAAATGGTGCTTCTAATCATTATGAACATCTATACAGAAAAGGTTTAGCATGTTGTGTACGTTTAAGTGTAAAGATATGCTTATCTAGCGTTACTATAGAAACTGCTAAATTACTATGGTTATCAATTGTAATACCAACAATAACTTATGGGTGTAACATCTTTGATAGTAATATTGAAGCAAGTGATTTAGTACATGTTCAAAAAGTGAGAGGTTTTTACTGGAAACAATGGTGTGGTATATCAAAGTACGCATCAACATCGGCTATTCTAACTAAAATAGATAACCCGCACTCCGACCCAACGGATATCAACCTGGAAGGTCTGTTTGGAGTACGAAGGAGGGTCGCAGCCCAACTGGTAGCCAACGGTTACCATCACAAGTTCTAAAAATCATGGTGGGGAATGTGGCGAGTAAATATTAAAAGATAAAACAAATGAAGGACTGTCAGCCACAGGTATGAAAAAATAGTAGGTAATTAGGCCTAGCAGACGTTTCGTAAGCCAATGGCTATCTTTATCAATGCTAAATTTTAAAAAGTTTTTAAAAACTTTTTAAAATTTAGAATTGATAGATTGCTGAGCGCTTCCACATAGCAGCTTACACTGGTCCGGAGGGGACGGTTTGGGTAACGGCACCAAACGGGGTGAGCACGACAGGAGCGGCTACTGAAGTCGCTTCTAAGTGGATTTGGTGGATTAGTCTGCATTTGTCCAACCGAAAAACCATGTTTAATAATGGGTCTCTCGATCACTGATTGATGGAGATTGGAAATACATATGTCTCGGAATATAGCAAAGCCACCGCTGGCTAGCTCATCCGCTACGGAACGACGTAGCTCTCACTGAGACAGTTATTTCATACAGAACTGACTGTCAATGTTAGCGAAGGGGGTTAAGAAACGCCGAAAGCATTTGAAGTTTAGGAATTTACCAAGTTCATCGAGTTGGGCGAGTTGGGTTCCCAACAACAACGGGTGTGCTCTTAGCGTGCGGCTACAGACATCCGCAAGTCATCCTGATAACGCTTGGTTCTCAAATATGAGGTATATCGCTCTAGCGAGGGGCGCAGGGGAACACTCATGAAGATATATACAGCGCCAGGGGTGGTGAGTGGTCCTTGAAAGTAATAAGGCGAATATGAATCACCATAAACCTTGGAATACGTCTCACAATTGGTCTCTTTGAAGTTCCAGAAGAGGTTCCAGCCATACTCTTGAAACGGGATGTCACCAGAGGACGTACGGTCAACTCTGCTATATGTATCGTTAGCGTTACGTCGATACATAGCTCTCGAGGCAAATACCACATCCTGGTTTGCCATTCCACAGGGTGGGTGTCGCAATGGAGTCAGATATGAGGCCCATCACCCATATCTACTCTGGCGTACATGACCCACCATTGGCTGTTGCAGCTCATCTGCTGGGTCATGCCCTGTACCCTTGCTGCCAGGTGCAGGTTGCAGTGAAGTGCTCTCAGAGAGGACATGAGAACACTCTACTCCTAACCAGCCATTGGTAGATCACCATCTGCCTGGTCAGGCCATATACCCCTGCAGCCAAGTATATGGGTCCTTAATCCAGGACCAAGGGCGTCCTTATCCCAGAACGAAGGGGGTCCTAGTTACAGGACCAGATTTGCCCTAGTAAGAGGGTCTATGCAGCTACAGGTGGCACCTCCTTTATGCTGCATGGAGGTGGCAAGTTTTCTTGATCAATGACCTAGAATACCTGACCTGACCTGAGATACATGATCTGATACATGACCCGGAAGAAGCCGCGGGATTGCACCCAAGGAAGGATGAATTGGGTGTCAACAAAGGGATATGGTATGTCGCGGACAATAGGGAAATCGTCGGTCAAATCCAAATATATGGCTGAACCGAGTTTATAAACTGATTCGTCTAAGAGAATGTCCAGTATGGGTTGCGGCAATAAAGCTACGTCTATTCCCATAGCCGGGTGTCAATTCGTGTCATTAACGTAAGCCGCTGCTTTGACAAACTGTTAATGTCTCGCACGGTGTTGTTAGGCTGTCAAGGCTGGGGAAACGTTGTTGGGCGACAAGTACGCGTAAAAACGTGCCTGACTCCAGTGAGGCCGCGGATATGAATCAGCCGAGTTGAATTGAGCTCAGGATCCGGTACTGAGCCTTCGTTATCGTAGGTTATAACGCCGTAACTGTGGATAGCATTGACTGTATGTAACCATTCAGAATTAGCCACTTCGGTGGTCAGTTCTACTGGTTTCCATAACATATCCATCGAACTGGGTTCTCCACGCGCTATTCTTATAGATTCATAACTAGGCATTTCACTTGTATTCGCATTTGGGTCGACATATCTCAAATCATCTTCAATGAAGGCTACATCCAAGTTTCAAGGGACGAGGCGACAGTAATCTATAAATGTTTCTCATACTCCGGTTATATTCCACCGAGAGTCGTTGTCACTGTGTATCGAAATTATGTATTGAGTCGTCATTAGAAGTATCCACAATTGTTATCAACAATGTATAAATATATTAATAATTCAACAAAAGCAAACCAATGAGTCGATATAATTGTTATAATAACTTGAGTTTGTATAGGGCCGGCGATGCTGAGCTGCCCTCTATCCCCAGCCCGCGCCACTATATTTACTCCCTAGCCAAGAGATGTGGAAGTACGGGTGGAAGACAAATGGCTAATGCGCAGGGGAAGCTCGAGACCAGTCTTTCCAAGGGCTGTCCGTCGGGGGTTGTATTGACTGTTATAGTGCGACTGAAATTAGTCTTCAATAGGGTTTCGGTTCGCTACAGTAAACACACAGAGAATAGCTGTTATTTGTACTATCACACAAACTAACACACCCAATGTCATAACACGCACAAATGTCCGTTAGAAAACCTGCTATTTCCTGAATGTTGATATTTTGAATTTCCATGGATACTCATTAAATAAATTTAAAGGTATTAATTTTAGGAAAAATATACGGTAAAACTCTAGACTTTAATAAAAGGGTTGCGCGAGCGACACACCAGCGTCCCAATGTTTTAAATTAGTTACTAATTTATCGAGGATCAACATTCGGTAAATATAGCGGTAGAATAGGGTATTACTCATTCACACAGATCTGGGTTTACTGTGATATTATTATGTCTTTGTTGGTTGTAATATTTAATTTATTTACTTGGTTGTGGTGTTTGTCTGTATAGTATCGGTGTTTACACTAGTGTCATATCAATGTCATGATTAAAGGGTTGGTGGTATTAAATCAGTAATGAATAATAGAAATATAGATTTACGCGATCCAGTGACTTAAACTAGGTTTACTCATCCCTTGCGAGAGTGCCACTAAGTGGACCGCGACCATTCCCGCAATGCTTATTATTACAGTGACTTGAATGGATTTATATGAATGTGATATTGTATTAACAATATCAAGCTAGATTGGTTCTTGAAGTTTCAAGCTTCACTAATAATTGACATCTCTTACTGTACTCTGGCGATTGACAAGAGGCGGGAGTAGTAATTAAGACTCTGCATTCAAGTGTTATTGGGTCGTCATAATACAGCAAGACCAAGGTTTGTTATTGTCATGCGTCATGTTTAGTAATGACTTATCAGGACCAGTGTAGTACAAGACAGGGTTATACAGGGGTTATACATAGTACAGGGTTATACAAGAAGTGGCGGGCCGTCTCCAGAATTTACCCAGAAAAATTTTGGTTTAACCGAAATAAAGGATATGGATTCCGCATTCAATTGTATTATCACCGTCATCAAACGATTATTAAGGGTTTTGGTTGGCTGCGCGTCATTTTTAATAATGACTTATCGCAAAATGTTGTCAAGAGTTGGGCTCAGGTTTCATGCGTCGTGTGTATAACGACTTATCATGAAACCTCCCACTTTTCTTAATAGTATTCTAGAATGTTCTAGAACTGAGATCAAGATTTCATGCACCGTGTATAAAACGATTTATCATGAAACATCCCATAGTCCTATTGTTATTTGGGACGGAAGCAATGTAAGGATAAATTACGTTAGCTTGTCAAGCTGAATATATGGCATATTTTTAAAAATGTGTGGGGTCAGTGGTTAATGACACAACATAACCCGTTCCCATGCTTGAGTGTGATATGCAGCGCACTCAAATGTTCCAAGGGAGTTAACTATTCCAATAAATAATATGTCAAGTCTGTTGGCTTGACTTCTTGCTTGCCGTAGTTGCCAGATTCTTCGCGTGCCATTTTTAGCAGACAGAGGTGGCCTATAGGACGGTTGAGTCTCTGGGGGACGAAGTTTAGCTTGCCCTTTTCCCTCAGCACTACTAGATCCACTGATCTTACCAGGCCATCCGCGCTGAAGTGTGCTTCTACTATGCGCGCTGTCTGCCATTATTTCCACGGGGGATCAGGATCCACTACTAATACCCTGTCTCCTATTCTGGCGTTTTCTTTCACGGAAAACCATTTGTTCCTGAGTTGTATGCTGGGAAGATAAAATCGCTCAAAGTGCTTTGCGAATCGGCTTGACAGCAGTTGGGTCATCTTCCAGGTCTGTCGCAATAACTTGTCACCGTCCTCGGGTGTCGAGTATGGTAACAGTACGACAAAGTTTGTGCCAGGAACTATAGTGATCCATGGCCCTGCTAATGAGTGGTGAAAGGCCGTCAGTCAAATCTGGAAAGGAGAGGGTAATGAGGGCTTCACTATCTGGGGTGCTCTGTGGGCTCACACTCTCGCGAACATGTAGTGGAGATATGTCGATGTTTTTGAATAGCTTCGATTTGGATGCCTTGTTCTTAGACTTAGCGATTTCCGCGCCCTTCACTTGCTGCCTTATCTCTGCAGGCGTTAAATTTTGGGGCCAACTATCTCCAGGGCCTTGCAAAAAGGCAGGTCCTTACAACCAACACTTAGTATCTATCAGTTCCTGAGGGGTGGCGCCGCGAGAAGCAATGTTGGCTGGATTTAACAATCCAGGGCAGTGTCTCCACTGTATGACGTCAGTGTCCTTTAGGATCCGCGCTACACGGTTTGTGTAAAAGCTTCTGTGGGATCTAACTGGCCCCTTTTGCTTCGCAATCCAGTTTCCCCCCAGGCGCTGGAATACTCTAAAAAGGTTCTCTAACTGTATATATATTCCCCTCGCCCGCAAGGTACCGTTACAGGTGTTTTAACGGACATAAAAGTCATTCTGCTATATACGTGTTTTGGCGGACATGGTAAGGCAAAAAACCTGTAATGCACCAACTACCTTTCACAGCTTAGCCGTGATGATTCATATTACGACATCTAACAGCTGGTTGCTGACATGGAAACAGCCATTGGATGCATGGTTCTTTGTTTGGCTTGAGCCAATCAGAGCGATTTTTCCTGTCGACGTGTAGCTTTTCGGTCGATCATAAGGAGAGTGTTCAGTCTTACTGCTTTTACTTGATACTTTGTTGTTATTGCTGTCTAAGCCAGAAACACCGGCTTTTTGGGAAGAACTCTAGTAAACTGCTTAAATTATCGAAAGTATAAACTGTTACCTACTAACTAATCTCAATAACTCACTAATTAACATGCTCACTTAATTTAATTGCATTAATCATATTGTTTGTACTGTTATTTTACCGTCAGTTATTAATTGTACCTATTTGTTGATGGAAATATTGCTCTTTGGATAATACGGATAAATCACCCAAATTCCCAATTTTCTTGATACACTACAGGTTAGAGAGACCGGCTATACATAACAATTGCGATTTATATTAATGTGGTGTGTATTGAATCCAATGTTATTTAGCAGACCCTACGTGAGTCAATTGCTGCTCTCTTTATGTGTGATCAAATATACTGACGGTCGGCAGAATAGTGTGTATGATTGTGATTGGTAACAAAGTATTTCCTAAAGAATACGCTTTATACTTCAATCATAAGCAGTATCGTTGCGTTTTAGTATAAGTCTTAGTTCTGTTTAAATAGATAAAGCGCCACGTCCTAAAGGAACTGTTAATATTTCCCGAAAGCCAATAATATCTGTCAGAGATTAATTATTAACGATCTATCGAATAATACAGTAGGTATACACTGCAACCTTACACTGCAATAATAAAATTTAAGCATCCGAATTCAGTCTCCCGGGTGTAGATCCATCGGGTGAATGATCGCGCATGGGCTGACTTCGGCTAATGTTTTGTGTATTAGCATAAAATATTGTCGTATGCTAAAGGTGTTTTAATTAACTAAAAGACATATAAATTTTGGCAGGTTAAACTGCTAAAGGTCTTCAAAAGCGCGAACAGTAACAGTTTATAATCTTATTGCAGTAGGCAATAAGGTTGCAAAATACCGTAGTGACTGGTAAAACTGAACCGGTACTTTGTAGGTCAGTAGGCCTAACTGTCATCACCGGTACCGGTACTGCTGTACAAGTACATTTAGTATTATTCGATTTGATTATTGTATACTGGTAGGTCTTAGTACTTAATCAGGGACTGCAGCCCTGAATTTTTATTGAGATTTTACCTATTTCTGTCGGTTTTATTTCCTAGTAGGCTAATATTGAGCAGAAGGCGTGTGACCCTGCTCAGATTGTTCAGATAATTGTAGGCTGAGCTGCTGTCTGACTGTTGTTGAGTTTGGAGAGATTACGGCGTGTGTAGAGTTTGTCTGATAAAGTGCCGTTAGTAAGTTGGGGCAGCCATATGCGGTAAGGTCAATCCCCTCTTAAAGAATAAGTCGTACTACCGTGTTAGAACGCATACTAACTAACAGTTTCAGAGTCTGCATATACTGTAGTTTATCTAGGCTTGATCGTAGTCTGCCAGTGTTTTAGCCTGAGTTTGTTTGTGTGGTCTGTTCAGGTACCGTAATAGTTATTACTCAAATATTTGTAGGCTGGATTGTTGTCTAGCTATTTTTAGGTCTGAAGGGATTGCTGCGTGTGTAGAGTTGGTCTGATCAAGTGCCGTTAGTAAGTTGGGGCAGCCATAAGCGGTAAGGTCAATCCCCTCTTAAAGAGTAAGTCGTACTACCGTGTTAGAACGCATACTAACTAACAGTTTCAGAATCTGCACATACTGTAGTTTGTTTAGGCTTAATAGTAGTCTGCCAGCGTTTGGTTTGTATTTGTTTGAGTATTCTGTACGGGTAGCGTAATATTTATTATTCAGAGTTTATGCGATTATTCGCAACATTCATGTCCCCAAGTTTATTCCTACAGTAATTGTGCTTGTTATACATACCGTTATAGTTAAACTAACCCCGGTACTACATCAGGGCTGCTCGGCGTAGGTAAAGACTGGAGATTTTGTGCTTCGGTCACTCCAGCAGATGCCGTGGTTCTTTTAACTGTTCAAGTA
Source organism: Nemertoderma westbladi (assembly GCA_032718475.1). NCBI lineage: Eukaryota > Metazoa > Xenacoelomorpha > Nemertodermatida > Nemertodermatidae > Nemertoderma > Nemertoderma westbladi. Next base: position 23,041 of record JAUCBJ010007970.1, read on the forward strand.
TATTTAACTACTGATTATTTGTTATACCGGTACTTGTACCTAATTTAGGGTTTAGTGTACAGTGCTTTCCGAAGTAATTAGTGTAGGCAGTATATTTGTGTTGTAAAGTGGTTGATAGGCACATTCGTTAGCTCTATTAGCTTCTGGGTAGGAACAATCCGTGATACATAACGTAGTACCTATAGCGATACGGTTATAGGTCGTCAGGCGGTGGTATTTTCCTATCTGGACAGTACAGTATATTTACTACTACTTATTATTTCAAATACCGTAGTACCCTGTCCGTTGTAATAACCAGAATTCTAACCCTTTGTTAGGCTGGTTTGTAGACTTCCTGTAAAATTACCCTAAAAAATTTCGTACGTAATATTTTGTTGTGTTTAATTAGAGAATTAATCTCACCCGTATCGTAAGTAATTTGTAGTATTAAGTAACTTAGGTAAATTAGAATTATCAGTTTTAGTGTCAAATAAATAGCACTTCACTGAGAGGCGTTCAGCTTCTGTGTAGTGACTCCCCCAGAAATAATAACATTTATTTCAAATATTGACAAAAACCCATATAACGGGTATATAAATATTATAAATCAAATCAAACGATTTATAAATAGTAGGCCTGTCATACAACAACTAGGTCTCACTACCAGTTGGACTACTGCTTAAACAACGGTAATAAAGTAAGTTAAAGTAACTAAGTAACCTTAAAATATTCAGAAATTCAATTATTCTAAAAATAATTGACATACCGGTACTTACTATAGGCTTATTATATTTATTTCTATAAATTTGAGCTGAAATCATACCGGTATTCTGTAATTAATTTTAGTTCATAATTATACTTTATATATATTATAAGTGTAAGCTGTATACCGGTATCCACGATAGGCCTATTATATATTTATATATTTATATATATATTTGTGCTAAATTTATACACCGGTACTCTGTGGCAAATCTAGTCTGTAATAATACTTATATATACTATAAGCATACCGGTATTCTGATATAATATATATATATCCCGCTATATTAAGTAGCAGTATCGGTAATTAATTATTAGGCTAGCAGTGATACTGAATTACTAGACTTGCTTTAACTGTATTTATAGCTGTAGGCATTCGACTGTGTAAACAAACATGTCGGACACAACCCAATCACTGTCGGATAGTCTTTTGGAAAGTGTTAGAATGACTGTTAGACAGTGTCTTAAAAAGATCAGTGACCCAGATCCCAGTATAGAACATCCTAGATCCAAGTCTAAGTCACCTCCTGCTGTAAGAAAGGCCATCCCTACCGTAGTAGTGTCAGACCCTAGACTAGTAGAACACCGTAGGTCTATCATCGGCACTCGGGCCCAAGTCAAGCGGGATCAAGAAGCAGCTATCAAACAGCAGCAACCTCCTAGCCCAGAACCTAGTTCTCAGCGGCCCGATGGCTCCAGTTGTTCGGATACTGCTGAGCGGAGACCCGAACGCGGAGCGAAGATGGCGGATACGGTTTATGATGAGCGACCAACCTTTGAAGAATCAACCGACGCTGCTTCTCCTCAAGTGGAAAGCGAAGTGGAAAGCGAAGTGGAAAGCGAATTAACAGCAGCAGAGAAGCCGCAAACTAGAGATGCCATTGACATCTATCTGTCAGACTATCAGCGATTCATAGGAGACGAAGAGTTGAGGAGACGACTGTCTGGACTTCGCCCTAATAGTGAAGGAACCAAGCTTGTGTTGGACGCACTCGATGCTGAAATGTTAGCTGCAAACCAAGCTGAATGTGATGAAAAACTCCGCCTCGTTAGAGTCCAAGAAGAACAAATAAAGAAAAGAAGGATAGAGGAACAAAAGGCGGCGGCTATGGCGGCGGCTATGGCAGATGCAGAAGCAGAAAGTAAAGCAGCAAAGGCGGTGGCAAAGGCAGATGCAGAAGCAGAAAGAAAGGCAGCGGCTGCAGATGCAGAAGCAGAAAGAAAGGCAGCGGCTGCAGATGCAGAAGCAGAAAGTAAAGCAGCAAAGGCGGTGGCAAAGGCAGAAGCAGAAGCAGAAAGGAGAGCATTTGAGCAGACTGCTCAACTGGAGTTGGAGAATCTGCAAGAGACACA